>JAOXJP010000003.1:17089775-17123036 GCA_025762735.1 Platanus orientalis | reverse complement strand
GGATTGATGGAACATGGAGGTTAACTGAGGGTCTAGATGGGGACTTGCGCATTCATATCGGATGGTGATCGAAGCGCTCGGACTCACTAAGCTGTCAATACTCATAAAATTGCTAAGGAATTAAAAGATTCCAAATCACAACCATTAATCAACCAAAGTAAAAAAAAAAAAAAGACCAAATTTATCAACAATGGCGGTGGCAATCCTTATCTACTTTTTCTTCTCAAATATTATTGAGAGGAGAGAGATGAAAAGAAGAAGGGTCAAAATTCACGTTGGTTTCAAATGTTCATGTCAACTTGCCAACTTGGTGTTCGAAAACGAAATCTTCTAATTTCCAGTAGAGGAGTGTTAGGTGCAGTAATGTTATTTCAGTATTCTACATACATGTGCACTCTACTATAAACTACGAAAATTACTTAAATAAAATAAATCAAATACTTACTTGATTTGGATGATGAAACTTCAATTAAGTAGATCAAGGCTAGTGTTAGACACTATGTCCTTAAGACAGATTCATCCCTTGCACTGGTACTAATGATTAAGTCGGATGTCTATCTTTCAGGATACAATGATCTGCACACACAGATGTAGCACTACGATTTGTGTGTCTGGCGAACCAAACCGTGCAGTACTTTCTCTCTCACACTAATGCACTATGAGGCTAAACCTTTAACCGAAAATTTGTTGGAATTTTTTTTTATTTTTATGAAATACATGAGGGACCTATTATTTATAGAATTTTTGGTGTTTGTTCAGAACAGGTGTAGGGAAACAACATTTGATTCCATACAATCACCAATAGCCACCTACATGTCTGTACAGAATTTGAATAGTCACACCCCCACAAGGGCAAAACTGATAAAACCTTTTCAAAAAGACATTTGGGAAAATGCAAAAAAGAAAGTTATAAAGATGATATTTATTTATTTTTCTTCAACCTGGCCCCGCCCGGTTCAGTTCTTTTCTTTCTTCAACCTGGCTCCGTTCAGTTTTGCTCGTGTGTGTTAAATATAAGCCCGGCTCATGTTGGCTAGGTCCTCACCCGTCCACAAAACAGCGGTACCCCTTGGGGCCCAAACTTATGTTCACAATTAGTGTATATAAACACATAAATTTTTGAGATAGCCCATGTGGGGGACTATTCAAATTTCACAATTTTACCAGTTTTACTAGTGATCAACTAGGCACTTTTGGAGACAATTTTTCATTCACCCATTGATGGTTTTGAACATCCAATCATATTGAGTTGTTCTCCTCATTGAGGTGAACATAAACCCATATGGACCCACCTTAAATGACATATGGGTCCCACTTTTATTTTAGCTCAAACATAACCACCCAATCAGAATTTACACAGAAATCTGGGTGTGTTTTTCAAAACCGTTTCCAACACTTTTTCCCATAGCTGATACGACCGTATCATTTTAGCAGTCCAAGTTGTATCTCTATATCAAATATAGATCTCTACTACATATTAATTCTGAGACACTTTTATCAAGAGCAGATTCCCTAGCAATGGCATAGTTTTGAGCTCTATATCACATAGAGATTGCTAGTGCATACAAATTTCTGGCCAATCTAATTAAAGAACAGGTTCCCTAGCAATGGCATTAAGGTTCTTATGGTGCACATGCAAGCGGGAGAGATTAACAGTTTTCAGGCCCTCTTAATTTACAACATTTGTCTTTTATGTTTCTCATGTCAAGATAGTTATTGTTTCAGATGTTGTAAAATAGCTTATCACTTCCATTCTTGCATTGTTTTCCACAGCATATTTCTTTATCTGTAAACAATATATGGTACCAACATTTGGATGGGAGTAACTTGTACCTCTGATTTGCTCTATAAGATATGCTATGGAATATATACCTTGGAATTTGTGAGTGACATCAGAACCATCAAATATCCGGATTCGTGAATCAGCAGAGGTTATCAAAACCTCATATGAATTTCCTGGGGCAAACTGTTCAAAGGCACATTAGTTAGCATTATATGTTAAAGTTCAAATTGTAGCGAAAACAACAAGTGAACTTTTTTTTTTTTTTTTGAACGAGTTTTATCTTCCAAGTGTACTGGATACTGTTAAATAGTTCTCCAAGGATTTTGGGGAGAAAAAACGAAAAGAGTTACCTGGAAGCCAGTAATCTTTTTCGCCTGAGACTTCCTTTTGTTCTGGATATCTATTTGACCTTTCTGACTTAGCTTGCATTCTGAGTAACCATTGAATTGGTCATTAACATAGATAAGTCAATTGAGTAAATAATTTCTTTATAAAAAGAGTAACAGATAAGTCTGGATATCAGTATGTATGACCTCCACATTGACCACATGCATTGTCTAAAAGAATGCAACAGATAAAGCTAATGATGTCTACATAATATTTATTTCAAAAAATGAATAACCTGTAACTTGGGATATTAACAAATAACCTAATTATAATTTACTGGCATATGTAATAAAACATTCTCAAAACTAATATGAGATATTTAAAAAAAAAAAAACTACAATATGCTATAAGAATAACTGAGTTTTTAAATTCATGTATTATGATTTTTTTCCTAGGCTTTTTTAATATAGATGCAGTACTTGGCCCTTTATATATATATATATATATACCAGGAAGTAATGTGAGGGGGAAAAAACATGCATACACACATAAGTTTATATGTCATTAGATTTTTCCCTTTCCTTTTTCATAAAAATCCCATAAAGAAATTTTTTTTTTCTTTACAATGTTCAAAAAATGGACTATGCTTGGCATTTGCAACAGAAGGCTATAATTAGCACGATAGTGACAGTGATTAAGTTGAGATTGTTATAAGTATTTGAATCTATTAACACTTAGCTTCATACTAATCTATAGTCTTCCCTATTGTCTTTTTGCAGAAATATTGTTAATTTCATTGGATGTGACCAATAAGTAATTAAAGTGGGTCAATGATTGCCCAAAAGAAATGGCTACATAGGAAGCAAGTATCCATTTATAATATGGGCTACAATCTGGTATGCTTCCAAAACTCAGGAAACACGAATATTCTACCAATCTTTACAGGCAAATGGAAGACTGTAAAGACTTCTAATATTGACCTATGTAACATTGACTAATTTAATAAGATGGGGAAGTAAGAATCATGAGCATTAAAGATTCTAAAATTTTGTTTCACAAAGAAATAAGGATTTCAAAATTTAGAAGGAAATTAGCAGAGCAGCTCATACCAGATGTGTTGTATATGCGACAACTCCCTTTGTGTGAACCAACTAATGCACCCTTCAATATCAAAATAATATAATCCATCACCAAATGAACGAACTCAATGTTTACATGTTTCACTAAAAATTCAATTAACCAATAATAAAACTTGTTGAGTTTGACTCAACTGTAATGATACGTGGGTTCAATAAATAAAGGTGCTACTTAGTTCTCCCATGCCCTAGTCGAGTCCAATCAATGGACCATTTTAAATATCAAGATTCCCAAAAACTTGACCATGTATTTGGAAACTCAAATCCTCCCCCTAAACATCATGAGATCGCAATTGGGTTTTTAAGTATTTCAACCCAATAAGTATCCAAGTTCAAGTCATTTGTAGTATTCGATTGAGCTGTTAAAGTAAGAATTGAGAGGGCAAAGACCTGTCCATCAGGAGTGTAGCAAGCAGCCGTAACCATTTCATGGAGTTCAGTCCAATCCACAACTTGCCGATCTGGTATACTCCATAATCTAACTTTTGCATCCAGTGAACCACTAATGAAATATCTATCATCTATCGGGTTAAATTGTATACAAGTAACTGCCCAACCAAATCCAAAACAAAAGAAAGCCATAGTCAGATAGAAATAAAGTACCACATTATGTTTAGATAACAGTATGGCATGCAATATGTGGGGCCTGACTTGAGCACACTAAACATGGAAAGGCATCTCACCGTAATCATTGTGTGCAAACAACTTCAAACAAGTCTTGCTTTCCATGTCCCATAGCCTAACAGTTTTGTCCATTGAAGAGGAAAGCAGTTGCTGCATATCCATAGAAATCAGTTTTTTGACTGGGCTGCAAAATCACCTAGAAATAGTATCAAAGCTATATGTAACAACCCAAATACATTCACAAAGGATATCACAGAAAAAGCATGTTTCATCTCAATGCCCCCCTTCCCCAAACGTCAGTATCTGCAGCATTGCTCTGGCTGGAGAAAGGCAAAATTGAATCCCACGGCAGCATTCTACAGGTGTTCAATGTTTGTTGCCCCTCCAGCCAGTTGTGCGGGGCCCCGATATACAAAACTGTTATCTGTGGGCTGAGTGGCCCTTCCAAAAAGGAGACAACAATAAAAGAAAAAGAAAAAAAAAGCATGTTTCATATTTGTCTTTATCAAAATGGGTAGGCATCTTAGGTGTATTAGTGTGGGATCAACATCCCAAATGAGAGGTCTTCATCTAAAAAATGAAACCTAATACTTTGATTATGCTATCATCAATGGATTTTCTTCTCATTGCAAGGCTGTTGGGGAAGACAGGAAAAATAATCCTCTGATGGAATTGTAAGGTACTGAGCTATTCTTCCCATCTTAGAGTTGTATAGATCAGTCTTGGAGACCACTTGTCATGTTAAGGACTTCTAGTTTGTATACAACATTAATAGTCCTGCACTTTACGGGAATATTATCTCCGTTGTTTATCACTGAAGCCCGGTTTTGATTAGTATAATACAATGTAAAAGGTTTAGTGAGGCCTAAAAATCTGTTAGGGTAAGCCAATATGATCATTTGGAATGAAAGGTGAAATAAGTGGGATGATGCATGCTTAATGTTCCCATATGGCATCTGTAAGTGATGATTCTGTGCAGCTTTTCAGGACTTGATAGATCCTTGAATTCGTTGTAGTAAAGGGGTTCCTGCATGCGTTTCACAATGGTTAAAAGTAAATTGTTGGATAAATGCTTTACAGGGGGATGGTAATATTGCCCTATAAACCGCAGTAGTCTTGATCACACCCCCCCCCAAAAAAAAAAAAAAAAAAAAAAATTGTAGTCTCTCTCTCTCTTTTCAATAGGGCCACTAGGGAGAGCTACTAGGGTGATTCTACACTAGGGCCCACTATCACATCAGTGTTTTTCCACACTACCACTAGCTGGGGACAAAAGTTACTGTAATCTATCGCATAATTGCTGCCCATAGGGTTGGAAACCACACCCTGTCCCTTATAGAGGAATCAAAGAGGCCATTCTGTGCCATCTATACGAGACAATAAACCATAGTTAAAAAAGGTAGTCCCAATGCACAAGGCTCCCGCCACTGTGGGGTCTGGGGAGGGTCAGATGTACACAGCCTTAGCCTTGCAAGCAAGCAAAGGCTGTTTCTGTGACTCGAACCCATAATGCCCAGTCATAATGGAGCAACCTTACCGATGCACCAAAGGATAATTATACTAAATGTAATCCACATTTTACACCATCAAATAAGAAGCATTGATTTTTTTTTTTTTTAAATGTGTCTTATAAGTATTTTTCAATGCCTTGGATGTATGCCATGTCTACAACAATAATGTGAGTAACCTCTTCCCACGTCCTATATAATCTACACGTTCCTCAACATTCTTGTCATTCTCGATTCCCTCTAAGTTTTAATAAATAAAAAAAACCATTAACAAGTGATAGAGAGCTTTAATAAATAAAAAAACATTAACAAGTGATAGAGAGCAAGCATGAATAATTGAAGAAAAAAAAACGAAAAATAAAAAATAGTGAGACAAGAGGCCAACCTGATTTTTGGACCAAGAGAGGTCCAATACATCATCCAGGTGACCTTGGAAGGAGCACACCGGTTTCTCTGAGAGAGAGAAAACAGTCTCTGGCATGATTACATGGTCAGGGATCGAGCAACCCTTTTTGCTGGTAGATGAAACCTTTCCCCTTCTCTTCCTCTCCGACGGCCTCACTTGAGCATCTTCAAGAAGGGGTCGATCAGGGGAGTTGTTTGCTGCCATAGGGTGAACTGAGGTTGTGAAATTTGTCTCATCAGGTAATCTCAAGGACAATACATCACTGTCGAGCACTTCCCAGACATGAATTACACGATCTTCGCCTGCACTCGCGAGGTAATGAGCATCACAGCTGAACCTAATGGTCCATATTGAACCCTGGTGAGCCTGAATTTCTTGGGACATGTACAACCCAGTGAGCTCCTTGTAGGATTTTCCATGTTGACGGACCTTCATCCACTCAGAAGAACTCTTTGTAGATTGTTGCTCCATTAATGAATTATGCTCTTTCTCCTTATCTCCAATGAATCCAGTCACCGAATTCGCCACACCCCTTATGTTCTTCAACCAAGCGACCCCCATTCTCTTGCTAAATCTGAGGCTCCTAGCAAGAGAAGGATTCATACTGATCTTTCTCTCACTACCTCCGACACTGTCATCAAAAACTCCAGACACATTTTCTCGACGCATTAGCTCCTTAACGATCGGGGAATAGCCAACACACTTCTCAAATTCGTCCCTGGTGAGCTGCTTCCCTGTCTGAAGATCACTAAGCTTATTCCACATTCCATCTTCATCGAACTCATTGACGATGAACTCCTTACCCGTGTCCAGATTCTTTATCAATACGAATGCACCCCCTTTGCTATTCGGTAACAACGATGGTACTATTGAACCATTGGCATTGTTTGAAGATCCATTTATAATTTTCTTTAGCGATAGTTTAACAGAGCTGGTACGCAACTGCAAGTTGCGATAGCGAGTTGAAGACGATGATCCAGAAGACGAACGAATCAAATGATGGTTCAATGAAACACCAAGAAATTGTTCCTTTCTCCGTTTGGCAATTGAAAGGGCCGATGCTATGTTTCCATCTGATCTTGATCGAACAATCACAGTCGGACACAATGGGGAAGGGGAAGATAAATGTGAATGTTCTGTTTGTTGCAATTCCTTTTCGGATGGGGACGAGGTGGAAGCCACAACTAATGGTGAGGACTTACATGATCCAGCCTTCTTTGAGGCGACTCGCATGAATTCAGCACTGGTGAGGCGGAGGAGCTCCTTGTCGCCTCCCAACCCCATGCCTTGGAGAAGGCGTCTGCGGCGCTCCTTGATGGAGCCTGGTTCGGACATCCACAAATTGTAATCCTCCGAAGAGGTTGCAGCTTCCATTGGAGTGAAACTGCGAAACTCGTCAGATGGAGTTGAGATAGCGGAGGCGAAGGAGATGCGGCTGTCTTCGAAGTCTTCATCATCATCTGATCCAGAAGAAGCCATTTCAAGGGAGATGGCGGAGGAGATCCGATCGAGGGACTCAAAGAACTGATCATCGTCGTCTCCCAACCCATCCCAATTCATCACCATCATCTTCTTCCTGTGTTGTCGTAGAAATCTTAAAGAAAGAGGGAGAGAGGGAGGAAATGTGTTTGAAAAATTCTGAGTATTTGTCTTCAGGTGAGAAGGAAACGGCGGGGAATGGGTAACGACTTTGTTTGATTTGTGGTTAGAAGAAAGACAAGCGTAGCCTTGATTGTAGGAGTCGTCAAAAATAAAATAAAAAATAAGAAATAAATTGCCGGATTGTAGGTACGGGTTTTTTTTTATATATTTAAATTCCACGTAATGACGTTTTCTATTGTTAGGTCGTGTTTGGCAATACCGTTTATTGATTAAAAAAATAGCAACAGTCATTAACTGATTAGCCCGTTATTTCGTGCTTAATGCTTATCTCTGAACTCGAATGGAGGAAAATATTCCCCAAATCCTGGATCGCCTGGAGGAGCTGCTCAACAGAGATGAAATGAGCAGGTGGAGGTCGTAATGGCCAATTCCGACTAGACGAGCGCAAGAGATTGAATCCGACACAGAAGTCTCCGCAATCCGCATAGCGCAGCTGCCATTGGCTTCAACTTCACCTGTGGTAACTGGAGTCGTCAACGGATTACTTCACGTTGTCTGTGAGTTAACTCTTTATCTCTCTTGATCTCCCATTTTTGACAACTTCATCCTTTCGGGGAAAATAGTTAAAAATTAAAGATCCCGCATAGCCTGAAGTGATTTACTCAAGCATCTTAAGAGAAGCTGATCTACACTATTTTGCTGTCAGGAGGACATTCTAGGATTTGACGTGCGAAGGCAAGACTCTGTCTACTCTAGAACTAAGATGATTTCCATAATGAATATTTTCTCTACATATTTAGGCAATATCCGATAACAAAACAGTGGCTCATGTACCTCACAAGAACTTACCTGACCAATCTCCTCACAAAAGGTAGGATAATTGGTTCATAATCAAGTTTTGCCTATCCATAAAACGTACATGAACAAATTTTTTTCATTGTCCATAACCTAAGTGTATTATTTTAATATATTTTTCTCCCAATATCTTATTTGGTTGCTCTATGCTAAGACCTCATATGCTATATGACCTATGTGAGAAGCAATGGCAATTGGCAGAACAGGGTGGTGAATGGTGATCAAGAGACGCAACCCAACTACAAGGTAGATTCATCTTCTCTCATTTTCCAGCTCTAAAGTTTAGCAGCTAGGATACTTGTAAGACTCTGAAATTTGGTATGGGAAATATGCAATGATGTTCCAATCACATGCAACTAGAATATGCCAAACATGCATTTATAATCAGGTCATCATTGGGGAGAGATAGATTAAAGTTGACCTATAGCGTGTACAACATGGAATGTGATGCGGGTGGTGTAAGGTTGCCTTTTGGAAAGGACCCTACAACAATCAATCAACCAATTTGGGGTTACCAAGCAACAAGAGAGATGAAAAGGAGTTATTACAATTGTATCAAAGAATTGAAATTAGGCTTTGGATTAGGGATGAGGATCTGTAATTTTCAGCAAAGTAAAATATGGAAAAGAAAGTCAAGAAATAGGTTTAAGAGGGGAAGTCGTGGGCTGCTAAAGAAGGTGAGATCAGAGGCTGTTTTGTGGGACTAATGTGAGCTTGATCTAGTGCTTGTAGGAAGGTCACAAGAAGGATTTAATAAAGAGGTTTGGACTGCTGAAAATTTCAGCAAGGCTTATGGGGGTTTATGGTTGCCACACGAAAGAGAAAAATTGGGTTTTGGGTTTTGGATGGGAACAAAAGGTCGGGGTTGTAGGGTGGTGTAGCTGCTAGATGTTTCTTTATGGTTTCTTGGAAGAAAACAAAAGGAAGACTGGTTCTTGGTTGGCCAACAGGTTAGGGTATAGGTTTCTTGGGGTCATCTTGATAGAAATTAATGGGAATTAGTATTCTTGGTCAGTTTACAACCTAAAGAAGATGGGATTGTGGTATAGATGTTAGGGATGAGAATCTTTAAGGTTTTTTGATAAAATAATAGGGAAGATGATAGGCTTGTGGCTGATTTCCAATTTATAGGTTCAAGAATTCAAGAAATCTTGAATCTTTTGTTTTTTGATAAATGAGATAATTTATTGAAAAAGAAAGAAGACTACACGAGGGGGAGCCTAGCAGCATAAGGAATACACCAACTCATGGAAAAGAAACAAAGCATTCCAGACAAACACCACAAGCACCCCAAACACCCTAGACCCTAACCCTCATACAACAAAGCATCCCAGTCAAACATCCATCTTTAGTAACTTAAGGGCATCTCTGTAGCTCTACACGAAAGCCATGCATAGATCTTGGATATATCACCGATTCCATCAATTTGCTAAAGGGATTCGAGACATCTTCAAATATTCTTTGGTTTCTCTTGCACCACATTGACCAACAAATTGCAAATGGAATTAACCTCCATATTTCCTTGTCGATGCTGCTCAGATCCGTTTTGAATCCTATGATTCTTGATATCAAGAAACTCCTATGGAGTATTTAGGAGTTTCATAGCTCCTTAGAATCTCTGCCTCTTTCTTTATGATAATGTAAATATAGGTGGTATTTAAATGTGTGTGTGTGTGAAACATTTTCTATAGAGTATTTTGTTTGGTTTGCTATTATTTCCTTTTGTTTTGCATCATCATTATTTTATGTTATGAGTTGATGATTGTTACTTCTTTTATAGTCAATCCTCCAGCTGATATTACTAAGTTATTTATGTTCCAAAAAAAAACCATGACCAGTTCTAAGTTCCTTTGAACTTAAAACAGATTGTTACATTGGAAGAATTTCGATGTGGCTGTGATCTCATTGCTCAAACATGATGTGCAGGCACAAAAGATATTTGGCAATAGATGGTCTGAAATAGCAAAGGTGGTTTCAGGAAGATAAACAACCACCCTTTGTGGTATTCATTATTTCCTTCTTTCTCCACTACATCTCTGTATGTTACTCCTGATAGCATTAAATAGTGAAATATCTTGCTTTGCTAATGAAGAACAAATAATGCAGTGAAAAACCATTTCTCCACCCTATGCAAGAAAATAGCCAAACATGAGGCAATACCAGAGGAGAACAACACATTATACATCTACTCAAACAATAAGAGAGTAATGCTTCGTAATGAGGTCTTTATTAACAAATCATCTGAAGCCACTATGCCTCTTAAGAAGATGAGTTACAACACAGATCAAATGTTTCCATGTATATGATAACAAATTCAATGCTTTACATTTAACACTAGAAGTTGTTGTGATGTAGGACCCACATCTCGGACCTCAAAGAAAACTGCAACACTAAAAGGAAGGTCACTTGGGGAATCTGGAGCAACTAAGGATCATCAGGGAAGATCTCCCTTTATAGTATTGGTTTAAAACTTCTACAATGTTGGCAACTTGCTAGCTTAGTAACACCAAAGCAACCTTTAATGATGGTAAATTATCTCTCAAACCTTTGTACAAAGAAAATATATATATATATTAGGAATAAAAAACAAAAAATTCTATTAGATACTTTGTTGTGCAGTGAGGGGAAATGAAGGCTATAGCTGAAACATTAAACACAATGAATGAAAACAACACTCTATTTTTTATGATGACCAACACAATGCTAGTCACTCTTCCCCTACTGGAGGTTTGCTATTTTTGTTGGTTATTCATTTTTGTTAAACTTTTTCTCTTAATATGTATCAATATTTACTAATTTTCTCTTTTGATCCTATAGTAGTTGCAGATGACAAGGTTTAGGGAACATTTTTTAAAAAATGATCCAATGATCACTACTTTGATGTAATGAGCAGAACTATTCAGCTCACTTGCACTAAAAATTAACACTGTCAACACCGATCAAAGTCTTGAAAATTCTTGGAAGGTGAACAAAGTAATTTCAATTTTCTTAGATTCTTAGTTGAAAAAAAAAAAAACCAAAGGTACTTGTTTAAGGATTGTCCATCAACAACACACATGTGGTGCCCATGGAAGGTATATCTACTACATCGACCCATCCTAGGAGATCTTCTAGCCTGGAGATCAACCTGCAAGGATGATTATGACCATCCAACCTGTGCATTTCTTTGCATCATTAGCTGAATTATGGTGAAAGGTTCAGATAAATGTAGAAAGAGGTGGTTAAGATCGTTTAATAAAGCTATTTTTGGTGTGAGATTTCAAAGGTGAAACCATCTAGTTTCATAATCAACCCAAATATATGTGTACCACACCTGTTGGTAGGCTGTTGGTAAGAGTGTTCCCAAGCTCTACCAAGTAAGTTCCTTAGTTTCCTGTTTTAAGTAAGAATAATGAAAAAAAAAAAAAAATAGCATGTCTCTAATGATCTCAACAAATCTAATATTCAGGAACTCCAAGTCATCTTCAATTATACAAAAGAAAGTGATTTGCTTAGATACAGAATCTTTGAAAAGGATTTTCTACTCAAAGATCTTAAGGACTTAGTAGAGAACTTCATGATCAGTTGCAATATCAAAAGTTGGCCTTCTTGGAGGTAATAATGGTTTTGGTATGTCAATATTGAGATTAAAACAGGTTTCTATGGCACAACATCTAAATGTTGGTTGGTTTTATAGGCAACCTGATTTATATGAGTCCCCAGGCAGTTCTGAATATAGCATAGGATCAAATATCAAATCTTGTGAAGAAGTAGATAAAACAGAACAACCTCAAGCAGAGGTATGTTCACTACATCAGAATATTATTGTTGGCCCCGAGTCAATTCATATAGGAGAGGTTCAACATGGTCCTGATGGTTGCGATGATGGGATTTTGGTCCATGTGGTATTAGTACTCTCTTAATGTAAATGACATTTAGAAGTCTTACTATTCAAGTGATCGAGGGGTCTTTGCAAATGACCAAAGATGAAATATTTGTGGAGGTATTTGAATTTGAGTGTTAGAGTTCATGGTTATGGAGATGATGTCACTCATACAAAATTATGAAGTTTTTCATCTACTGTTCGTGACCTTGAGCTATGATTGAAAGAATCTAAGCAAAAATGACAGGAATCTAATGCTAAGGTAAATTCCTTGGAGATACAAGTAAATCGAGTTGAGAGCTTGCTAGCACAACAAGCTAGTCAAGTGGAGCAACAAGTTACCCGCTTTGATGTTTTGGTAGAATAGTTGATAAATTAAATGCCTTAACTACAACCCCAATCTAGTAATTCTAGCTAAAGTCACTAGTAAGTGATTTTGTTAATCACTTAGCACTAAAAACTCATTTTTAAATCTCAGGTTATAATTCACACATTAGGCAACACCTTTTGTTTTATGTTTTTGTTACTATATTTAAATTTAAAGCCCTTTATTATACTCTAACATTATTTTCTTGTTAATAACTTTCTCTCATCATAAGTTATTTCCTCTTTATTGTAGGTACTGAAGGCAAACAAGCAAGCATACTTGGTGACATGTACAACAGTTATTTTGTTTTGAAAATATTGTATATTTAGTCATAACAGTTATTTTGTTTGTTTTGGGCATATTTAGTATATATGTTCAATTGTTTGTTTTGGGGTATCTGGTATATATGTTCAGTTGTTTGTTATGGGGTATTTGATATATATGTTTGATGTTATAGAATTCTTTTTGAGTTTATATTTTGAATCAAGTTATGATATTCTGGAGGATGTGAAATAAGAAACTAATTTAAAAAAAAAAATTCAAATACTTATTTCAATGGTCAATGGCCGTTGGAATATATAGCTAAACATCTTTTTCAATGGTCAAAAAACTGTTGAAATATATCAATACCACCTTTTTCAACAGTCACCCGGTGTTGGAAAAAAAAACTTGTTTCAATGGACAGCGTCCGTTAGAACTTATATGTTTGTATGTATATGTTTTGACGTATATGTTTCAACAACCAATGTTCATTAGAATATGTGTGCTATTCTTTATACATTGTGTGTATATGTTTCGATGGTCTTTTAATTATACATCAACAATCTTTGGTCGTTGATAAATGTTAAACATTTTTTTAGGGTCGAGAAAACTGTTGATAAGTTTTTTCGATAATATTTTTGTTGATGATTCTCGACGGTGTTCCTAACTTTTGATAGTGTTATAACTACTTATATCAATGGTTATGACCTTTGAAAAAATCTAACTTTCTTATAGTGGATCTCTCTCATATGTTGGAGTGTATTTACATAAAGGTAGCAAATATACCATACCGTATGTGTGGTATAGTGTATACAAATCACAATAGACTTAATAGAGTGCATATATGTCCCGTTTTAATGTAATCCTTGATAAAATGTTGATCAACCTCTGTATATTTAGTTTTGTCATGCTGAACAAGATCATGTGCAATGCTAATGACAGTCTTGTCGTCATAATAAAGACTTATCGATTGTGGAACAAGTAGACCAAAATCTGCAAATGACATCCTCAACCACAATAAATCGCATGTTCCATGAGCCATAGCTTTAAATTCTTGTTTAAAACTTAATCTAGCAATTACTAATTACTTTTTACTTTGCCAAGTAATAAGATTCCCACCAACAAATATGTAATATAACTAGATGTTGATCCATAAATCATGTCCAATCAGCATCTATGTAGGCTTCCACTTTGTGATGCCTATGTCACTGATACAAGATTTCTTTACTTGAACATCATTTTAAGTATCTTCAAATGCAAATCTCATAACTTGTCTCATGTACCTTGATCTCTTGCCTGATAGTTTCTCTCCCTCCCCCTCTTCTTTAGTTTATGCCAAAGTAAGCTCGAGAGGCAAGCTTTACCAACACCAACTTCAAGGGTAAAGTGCATGTGCTACAGTAAAAAAGAAATCTTTGATATCAACAACCCCTTCAAAGTAGAAGCAACAGTAACATCAATATCATGAAGACTAAAGTAAGGTACGAGATGACGGGGAGCTATTCTTTGCCAAACATCTCCCATCAATAGAAGCAATGGGCTTAAAGCCATTCTATAATCAAGTCATTCTCCCATGAATTAGAAAATTTCATGCCTAGAGTAGACAAGTTCGTATTTATTTTTGTAATGGCTTGTAGTTGGATAATGTTATGTTAGACGGTCCATTAAATCATTTATAATCTTTGGGTCTCATAGTTTTTTATCATCTTTTCATTTATATTTGTTATTTATTTATTTTTTATTAACATGTGGCATGAGACATGGGCAACATTAGGTGGCATGTGTATGTGAGACCCACGTGGCATGAGTATGTGCAACCCATGTGGCATGGGTAGGTGTGACCCACATGGCATATGTATATAGTGTTGTGTATTTTGGGTAAGATTCAAAATTTGAATCTTTCATAATTAATTAATAATTATTTATTTGTTTATTATTAATTGGTGTTGCTATTTTATTATAAGAGATACATTCTCTCTTCTTTCCAATTTTGGTACAAGAGAGATAACGGCTCTCTTTATTCTATTTTAATTGGCTTTTAAGAGTGATTGAGCAACGCCTTATCTATACCAATTGGGCAAGCCTAATATGGAATGTTGGTAGCCATTAAATGTATGGTATTTATTATTATAACAATTGTTCATTAGGAAATCAATGATTGTCCAATGAAGCAATGGATTCATCCCATTTAAATAGTATCATTGTTGTTCCTATGGGGGAGTGATACGATAGAAGAAACTCATATGACAAATAAAAAGAGAAGAACAACTGCAATTGTAGAGCAATGAGAAAATCTCTTTTGGACTCTTCAAGCTTTTTTTATTATTCTTTTGACGAATTTTTGTTCTTTTATATTGAGTTGGAACTACAAATAAAACCATTCACTTAATCTTTCATCGCAGGTGTGGACTTGAGAGATTGTATCTATTGAATCTTGCAACGATCGTCGGAAAAGACTTGCTGCACCGTGGGTGACGAATACCGTTTAAGGACAGTATCATTAGACGTGCCTCAACGATACCTTAAAACCAATAAGTTTTCTTAACTCTTATTTCATTATTTGCTACTTACATAGATTCTTATGCTTTCTAGTTGATGCTCTATCTAAAAATATAGTTAATTTATTGTAAGTAATCTATTGAATATATCTATTGTAATTTTTCTTGATCCTTGATTGATTTCATAACCTACTGAAATATTGATGTGATATATATATATATATAGTAAGTGTCAAAATCTTCATTGCTTGTGTTGCTATTCAATCAACATAACAACAACATATAAGACCCACATAGCACCCTCGTGGCATATGTAGGTGCGACCTTGATATTTTGATTTGTACATATGCATGGACATAGGGATACAATTGTCATTTGCATTGTGATCTATTTTAATAAATGCTATTTTACCAAACGTTTTAATATGCTCAAAAGCAATTGAGCATTTTTTTGAGCAAAAAAATATTGCCACCAAATGATATTTTGCTTAATAATAAGCACTTTTATGAAGTGTTCATTTTTTAAGCAAGTTGTGTTGCCAAACATGGTTGTGTAAGAAAGCGGGACTGCCAGAAAGTAGTAAGCCGGATGGTCCCATGAGTGGATCCTCTACAACTCTTTTTTCATATAGGTATAAAAGAGCACACTGGGTGTAGCCACGTGTTGAAGTTCAATGTTCAAAAGTGCGCGATTCAACCCAAAACAAACCAGATAGCTAGTTAAACAATTGACTCTTATAGAAGCTTATATACGTCATGCATATTAAGGGGGTGGCAATTCGTGTTGGCGGCTTGGGTTCGTGTCATTTTGAGATAAGGGTATATGACTATATGGTTCAACCCAAGGTCCCAAACTCGGCTCATTTATTAACCGTGACAAAGTGGGTTGAACCGCTTTGACCTAAAACACATTTATACTCAACCCTAACCCGCTTGTTTCGTGTTGGGTTTGTGTCGGGTTCACGGGTTATATGGCAATTTCTATTGATGGGTTATTTTCATGTCATGTCAAGTTACAGGTAGACGACTATATGGCTCAACCCAAATTTGACATACCCATTTATTAATTGTGTCAAAGCAAGTCAACCCGCTTTGACATGAAACACGTTTAATCCTAACATGCTTATTTCAAGTTGGGTTCGTGTCAAGTTCACTGGTCATGTCAAACATTGCCACCCATAATACATAAACCCTGCAACCAAGAACCATCCCACACTCCTAAACCCTTCCTAGGATCTTGGACAATTTTATAATGAAAGGAAAGTCAATACCCTTCTAATCAAGTTATTTTGGATTCACATCTCTCTTGGGGTTTCATGAATTTTGTAGTTCTTCCAAAATACTTGAAACATGAACTGAACTATTAATCTAGTTTATCAAAAACCTACCCAAGTTATAAATTTGCACACAACTGATGGTTTCAGACATCTTCCCTTTATTTCTAATTTAAAGAGACATCATTTCTCTGATAATGTTTGGTATAGAACTTGGGATGATCAACTCGATTACCTAGTTTCAACATGTATAATGATAATTGCCACATATTTCTTTGTGCTTATGGTAAGGTTAGCTCATAATTTATTTTTTTTTTTTTGCTGCATTTCATTTCTTATAGAAGAAATCTAGAACTGAAATATATGGTTTTGTAATGTCTCTTAATATGTGATGCTCGATAACAAACTAAATTACGCATAGGAAAGTGACCTTTTCCAATACGAAGCAAAATGAATAAGGAAATTGAAGTTCCTCTCTCTTCACTTGAGACATGGCTTCTTGATGAAGGTTCTGTTCAAGGGAAAAAAAAAAACTTGATGGGATTTCATGTGTGTGTGTATGTGAACACTTTAGCAATGTTCTCATAATGATAATTTTTTTCTAATCCCAATTATCATGAGTGGAATCTAATAACATGGTTAAGATGTAGTTGTTAAACCCAATGGAGTTCCAAGTTCTCCATGGTTTGTTTCTTGAAACAATAAGAAAGGTTCAAGAGCTGGTACAAAAGAATATTTACCAATAGTAGAACACTCACAATCTATCATATTGGCTAAATGTTGATGGTTGAGGTAGTTATGATGTTTTTTTTTTTATTTTAAATTTAAGGTTATGTAAATTTGGTTAAAGATGTTTTGTATAGAAATAGAAGCAGTTGACATCATTATTTCCCAATCACATTTCTTAATTTGAATGGAATCGTCACACATTGTGGCACACTCGGTAAAGTATATTCCCACTTTTTTCTTCTATTAGATACCCTGGTAATCTTCTCATGGCCATTTGAATTGCATATGTTCCTTTTTCATCAATAAACGATTACTCATTGCTTATCTTGCACTTGATCAGTGGCTCCTATGACGTACTACCCAAGAAGCAGGGTCTCACCAATTCCTTGCACACCTCTTCTAGACCTTCAACGGTCATAGGTTTATCCTTCAAGATGGTAACCTTCGTAGGCTTCCCTTCTTGATCTCGATCCAATAGCTTTATGGTCCCAACATTATCATCATATAGCTGTGTCTCAATGTAATTTGTACAAACCATAATGGTTTTTCATCTGCACATGCAATCTCAACACTGTTATCATCATTTTAGAACAACAGTACCTAATGTAAAGAAGAAGAAACACGCCAATTGGAATAAATCTAGTCCCTTCCCAATAGTGCATTATAATTTGAAATAGTGTCTACCACAAAGAAGGCAGAGATGACAGCTTTAATTCCTACATTTAATTTAATGGGGAGAATCCCTTTGGTTGAGGTGACATTCCCTAAGAATCTACAAACTGAAACATTTATGCAGATTAGATTGATATCAGTTTTTGATAACTTTTTTAACATCGAGTTAGATAGGATATTAACAATTGCTCCATTATCAACCAAAACTTGATTAATGAGTTGACCCTCCATGCAAACCTTTATGTATAAAGGCTTTAGATGATGTGTCATGCTTTTGGAAGGTTTTTCAAAAGCAATCTTACTTAATTCTTGACTTTCTCTAACTTAATTTTTAGACTCAAGCTTTTCACTGCCTTCTGACTCAACGACAACTTAACTCATTCCCCAAACATTAAGAGTATAGGTTGCCCACTATGGCTAGTTATCCTAAGCTTTGAATTCGGATGGCAATGTCAAGGTCACTTGCAATCTACCATCTTTTCAAGCATGCTTCCAAATTTCAAGAGCTTTGCTTTCCCCCCTTAGGTCTTTCATATTCATTGAGTTGAAGACCACTTCCTCACTTTTGTCCTCTATAAAGGTCTTAGTAGATGTGAAGGATTCGATGAAGAGACTGTCATCAATACAAATTCCTTCTAAATTGAGCTCTTCATTGCTTATGGCCAAGTTCTCATTTTGAGAATCCTCATTCAAGTTCCATGGCTTAAATCTTTCTGATGATTTTGCTCCCATCTCATGTCCTTGAGAGCTTCTCGACTCTAGCAGCTACTTCTCGTCGATCTCCATAATGTGTTGACATTTTTCACCTTACTTTTTCTTCCAAGCTTTCCTCCTCTTTCTGCCAATAAAAACTAGAATCACCCTAGGATGTTATGTGTTTAATCCTTGGTTGACGCCTTCTCTTCATTAGCAGGAACGCTTCTCTCAAGCTTTTTATGGTCATGTGTAACTATTCTTTGCTACTCAGTGGGATCTCCTCTGTATACAACCTTTTGGCTACCCTAGAATGACATGGTACTTATATTCATCACTCCATCCTTTTGACCTTGAATATTCGATCCATTAAGCATGTCCTCTAATATTCTCTACACGTCTGGTTATGATCTCATCACATGCTCTTTGTAGGGGAATGCATGTTGCCTTAACCATTTTCTTTTTTTAAGTTTGGGTTAAACTTGGGAACTCGGGGTTGTACCCATACTTGAATAATGTCTTGTGTCTAGTATGAGTTGTTTGATTCAGTGACGTCAAAGTTGTAATGCCGCACTTTGTACTAAAAGGGTAAAATTATAATTTTACCCCCATAAAGGTAAGATTGTCATCTATCATATTCTATATAGACCTTAGGTTGTTTAAGAACCTTTTGGATAGAGGTAAAAGTATAGAACCTAAGTTGGGGCCTTGATGTGTCAAGTTCAAAAGTTATTTTGACTATGTAATTAGGGTGCCTTCCCGGGCTCACTGACAACAAACCTGAATGAACTAGAGGGTGAACTATACTTTTTGGAAAAGGTCTTTAAGTCTTCTTTCTAACGCAACAAACGGATCCCAATTTAGAGTTTTCTACAAAAAGTTATGGTTGTTTTCCCATGATATGTTTTTATAGGAAAAAATCTGGATAGTTTTGGGGTTGTGCAGGCTAAGCGCCCCAAACACCACTCGGGCACCCGAGGTGCACCACTTGGGGCATCCTAGCTCTTGAAGGTTGAAAAAAATTAACCCAAAATTTCTCCAAAAGGTGATTTTGCGATGTGACACTTGCTTATTGGTTCCTAAATGTGTGAGATCTCGTCATGGGAAAGTTATAACCCTACTAACACCTTAATTAGGTTATTTTATCTCATTAAAACAAAAAGGGAAAGAGTTAGAGAGATTAAGGAAAGTTCTTGAGAAAAATGTGGTAGTTTTTTCCTAATTGTGTAAGTTTCACTCTCAACTTTGAAAATTTGCTAAGATTAATTTGTTTTCTATTTAATCATCATTGTTTTATTCTTTTAATGCTAGATCTACTATAATATTGTAGAGCAAGGTGACTTGAGGAAGTGAAGTGAAGGCTCCATTGCCTAGTAGCCTTTGGATTGAGCTTTTGGTAAAAAATCTTACTTACTATGGGTTTGATGATGTAAATTTTCTTTGAACTTTTTTGATCTTTGTAGAAACTCTTTAGAATCTCTAAAAATATATGAAAACTCATACTCAAAGCCATTAAACCTTGTGAATCCTTGAATCTAAGCTTCTTTGTATGCAAATCTTGCATGCTATGGATGATGTGATGTATTATCCTCTTTTCTTATTCTCTTAGATCTCTCTGTTTTGATTATAGAAACTCTTTGGAATCTCTGAAAATAAGTGAAAACATATCATGTAAGCCATTGAACCTTGTGATTACTAGAGTATAAGCTTCTCTAGTAAGTAGACCTTGCTTACTATGAGTGATTTGATGTGAATCCCTTTTTGGATTTCAGATTATGTGATGCTAAACCATATAAATCTCTTAAATGTTTAGAAATCTTTAAATCCAATCCTTTAAATCATCTTAGATCTACAAATTTTAGTTTATTTAGTAAGTTTTCATGTTTCTTATGCTTGGAATGACTCTCTTATTAAAATCTCTGAAAATTCTGTAGACCTATTATTTAGACCATTGATTCTTTTTTTCCTTAAATCTACACTTATTTTGTGAAAGATAATTGATCCTAGACATTGTGTCGACTAATCTCCTTCATGGAATCCTTTATAACATATGAAACCTGAACTTTCCCCATGTGAATCTTTGAAAATCAGCGTTAAGTTGTGAATCTTTCAAGATCTATTCTGTTTGTGATTAAATTGAAAGGTAATCATGCCTTGTCTGTTGTTTGGAACACTAGAAGTAATATTGGCTGATCTCTATTATTCAATTAATTAGAATACATGTGAACTTCTAAATTTCTGTGAAAATATATTGAACTCATTGAATCTATTAAACTCTATGCCACTTATGTAATTATGTGAACCTTCGAATCCTATTATATGTTTAAATCATTGACTCTATGAGAAATCTTAGTGAATCATTATGACTTCAAAATAATGAATATCGAATTATACACTAACATTAAGTCTAAGTGAACCATGTGCCCTTGAAATGATTGATTTATGAAAATGTGATGTTTACAAATGCTTTACACATTATAGAAACCTTTCGATTATTAAAACCGTGTGGACCTTTAGATTTATTGATGTGAACCACTTTTTGGACTTCGAATATATGAACTATGTAGACCCTACTAGTACGGAGATATGCGAGTACTCAGAGATATGTGAACCTCACTCGTAGGGTCATATGCGAGCACTCAAAGATATGTGAGCCCCATTCATAGGGCTGTATGCGAGCACTCAGATATATGTGAGCCCCACTTATAGGGTTATATGCGAGCACTCAGAGATATGTGAGCCCCACTTATAGGGTTTATATGCGAGCACTCAAAGGTATGTAAGCCCCACTCGTAAAGTTATATGCAAGCATTCAGAGATATTGAGCCCCACTCGTAGGGTTGTATGTGAGCACTCGGAGATATGTGAAACTATGTGGACCTTCAAATTTATTAATGTGAACCCTTTTGGACTTTGAGCATTTTGATCATGTGAGCCCTAACACCGGGCTAAGTGTATCCTATTGACCTTTCGGATATTGAACTTTCAACTTCTTCGAATATTAAACCTTGTGAACTCTGAATACTTTGAGCATCGAACTCAGAACACTTTGAATATTGAATATCTGAATATTGTGAACCTTGTAAACTCAAAACACTTTAAACAACGAACTTTGAACACTCTAAAATTATAAAACATTGGATCTCTTGAGACTAACATATGTCATTGAATTTGTAAACTTTGACCTCCACATTGAATTATTATTTGAACTTAGATCTTTGTATTGAATCATTGACTTTTTTGTGAGATGTAACTATTGTTATTTTTGTACTAGCATGATAGTGATTACTACTTCGATATCTGTTTAGTTTTGTATTGACCTTTGGACATGCTAGTATTCAAATGTGTGTTTTACTTCAGATTATTTATAGTCTATTAGATTTCTTACAGGTTATGACTAACCCAACCGTTTATTTTCCAGATTGACTATTGTTGCAGGTCCTTCATTTGGGGGACTTGTTATGACATCCACAACTATCTTTTATATTTCTTATCTTTATTTTGGACATATTTTGGAATCCCTCCTTTGCGTTGGGATCATATTTTCAAACTAGTAGATGTTTCCCTTTGTATATTTGGGTGAGAGGGCACCCTAGTGAGATTGGACTACTATGATCTTAGTGTATATTAAATATGCTTCCGCAAACTATTGAAATATGATTATTGGATTAAGTGGGCTTAAGAAAATTTAAAATAAGAACATGTGGACTATATTGGATCTTACTTGTGGGGCAGAGGATTTGGACCAATTTCTATGTAGATTATTAAATTTATAAACAGTAACGAATCTGAATCCGGAGCAATACGGATCCATATCCGAATTCAGGTTTGGGAGCATTCCAAAAGTGACCTACCTTTCTGGCTCTGCTTTAGGTGACATTACCATTTAAGGCATTTTTGCCGGTCTTTGAATGGGCACCGATTGTCGTTGTTGAGACAACTAAGGTTTGTGCACATATTTCTCCACATGCCTAGCCCATTTTTTGGAATAAAGTTTGTCGTGAGTTTCTTTTGGACGCGTACCACATTCCTTGGCTGACCTTGATTCACTCGTATACTTGGCTCCTTTTAACACCCACCTCCATCCCAAATTGCTTTCTTGTCTCGTTCCTTTCTTTCTTTATCTGTTGTAGAGGCGAAACATTCGGCTAGAATATGTCTGCATCTATCACAAAGACACCCATAACCAAGGTCTTCATCATCGATATCCTTCTCCTGATGGGGAGACTTCTACAAAGCTTCTCGGTATATGCCTACTTTAGGTCCTCTAGTATCAGGCTTATGATTCTCCTTGCCAACAAAGCTATTAATTAAAGAAGTCATTTTGTCTGCCTTATAATTTAGACATTTCATTTCATCCATGTTCTTGTATTGATGCAATGTTTACCTAGCTGACAGAAATTTCGAGTCAATGAGTATCAATGAGGAAATTGGCACTTTTATTTTTGCCTTTGACGATTACTTGTGTACAGCAACCATGTCGACATAAACCATCTTTGAGAACGGGTTGATATCAACTTCCATTACTAATGTTTCATTAGGAAGTCACAACTTTTTTCAATCCGATCTTGCACAATATTTCTAAAGACCACACATTTGTTAGTGAAATAGGTAAAGAAATTATTCTATTTACAATAATTCATTCCCTTAACTTTTTCGAGGGAAGGAATCATATGTTTATTGGTTAGTTTTATTTTCTTAACTTCGAGAAGCATGTTGAAGATCTGGTCTCTTTTATTCAGGTCAAAGGAACAACTTCTAACCGATGCGATTGGTCTATTAGATTCTTGTGCTTAAACAGTTTTCTTCACCAGGGCCTCAAGTGAATGGGATGTGACCAACGAACTATGCCAAGTCAACTTCATAGTTTAGGTCTTGATAATAGGTCTTGTAAGAGGCATTCCTTCTATGGATTTCTTCTTTCAAGATACCCTCATATTGAGTAACTCTTTTGGATAATTTGAAGAGATCAAAGAAAGTAATACCTTCAAACTTATTTCTAAGTTTGAAGTCGAGACCATCCTGGGCTAACCTCACGAACTCGATTTTCGGTAAGCCACTTAGGCATCAAAACTTAGTCCTCTTAAACCTTATGATGAATTACTTAACAGTCTCGTATAGTTGCTATTTTAGCCTATCTAAAAATACAATTGAGACACCCAAATCTGATCAAGTGAATTGAGTTTAGAACTTATCTTCCATTTCATTCCAATTGAATATCGAGTTAATTAGGTAGAAGATTATTATACCAAGTGACAGCCTGCCTAGTGGGTGAGTTTGGAAACTACCTCAACTTATAGAAGTCCTCACGTTGGGTAATAAACCTACTAATATGTTCCATGACACTTTTGCTATCTTTGCAAGAGAATGTGGCAAAGTCAAGGATCTATATCCCCTAGGGAACTCATAATCCCTGCTGATTCTTTTTGAATAAGGATTTTGCTAGAATATCCTGGTCATCCTCCTTAGTCTAGAGTTGTATAATTGTTCAAATTCAACAATAAGATGGTCTCGAGGTGACAAATTATGACCATGGATTAGATAGCCATTTTATAGGCCCAGGCCTGAATAGGGCTGATAGTATTGATACTGTTGGTTCGGAGGGGGACTATATAGGCCATATGCGTTAGCATTCCCATTTGGTTGGAATTGGCCATATTTTTAGTCTGGATGCTCAGGCATTCGATAGCCCTGTCCTTGATAAGCGCTATCATAAGGACCATTATTGCCTCTTTGAGAGCCGGTGGAAGGGTTTTATGAAAGTTGGCCTCTCTAGTCCCATGGGGACTTGACGATCCTCGATCTGACCATGTTTGTTTTGGTTTCGAGGACCATGTTGATATTCAACCTTGTTGGTTTGGCAAGAGAGTATATCCATATTTGGTCGCTCCGGATGAATCTTGAGCCTTGGACCTTCGAGATATCCCCTTGGTCTCTCTTGCCCCCTCTAAGTTCCACCAAGGCAACGGGTGTTGGGTTAGAGGGGCATGCGCCATCCATCAGTCCTCAAGTTCGAGGTTTGTGACCCCTCTCTTGCCTCATGGCTTCAACCATCAATTGAAGAGCCCCTATTAGGACTCCAATCTATCTGGTAAGGTTTGAAAACTCCTATCATTTTTTTCTTCCAAAACGTCTAGTTTGGCATTGATCTCTCAAGACACATTACTGGGTCTCTCTTTGTTAATAGGAGGTTCATTACTTTCAAGGTAATCCCTAATTCTTGTTCTACGAGTCATCTCCCACAATGGTCATTACTCCAAAAATTCTTTCGAATCCCGATGGAGGCTAACACAATGAAGTAGGTTTGGTTTTGCCTCAATCAAGAGGACTTTGGCGGACTTGGCAATGATCATTGATAGATAACAAACTAAGAACATAATATGAATCAATATACAAACAAGTAATTGAAGAACAAGAACTCATTTGCTTTAATGAGAGAAACAAATACACCAAATCGGAGCAAGGGACACTTGATTGAGATAAAATGCAGATACACGAACCCAGATTACAATACAACTACTCCTATTCCTAAGTTACGACTGCTTGTAGGATCTGAATTCCCAAAGGGAAAGGATCTGCTACACCCAATTTGTCTGTTCTCGTGTCCTCACACACAAATAATGAGGTTTGTATAGGGTTAAAATTATAAAAACATTTTTCAAATGAAAAAATAAGTACCCATAAAAATGGGGTTAAAACCATAAAAAAATGTTCAAAATGAACATTTCCCTATTTAAAAGAGGCACCAAATTCAGAAATCTTCACGTGTCAGCCTATGGTGTGGGGTCATGGGGGACAAACAAAATTGGTATAGCAAATCCTTTCCCTCTAGGAATTTAGACACTCGTGATCTTGTCTAGTCCATTCCTTCTAACCGATTATGTTATCTGGGTTATACCTAGCATGGTTATTAGGATCCCGATTTAGATCGTAAGATTTTATTAAATCGTCTAAACGATCTGACTCGCTCCCAAAATCTTAAGGCAATAGGGTCTCTGTAGGATCCAACACAGGTGGGTTTATAGGATCGTAATCCCATAACAATCCTAACCGATCCTACATATTGAGCTACTAGGCTTTTATTTTCAATGGATTAATGAAATAAATCTTAGGTTTTTAAGCCTAATTTATTAAAAAAAATCACTCTTTACAAACTCATAAGCCCTTTCAATACAAAATTTAATTTTTTATAATAATAAAACCCTTACTCTAGCTCATTTGAGACTTGATAGTGGTAGCTGACTACCAAATCATTTTTAGTTTAACGTTAATAATGATGATAATGATGATGAGCCTAAAATGCATTAAGAGATTTTTCTATGGATGATGTGGGTGTTAGCAACGACATTGATGAAGATGTTAACGACGAGCTAGAACTACTTTGAAGAAAATATTGAACTCAATAATAAAGAACTTGGTTTATATAATTGAATGTTCATATTTATAATATTTATGTTGTTGATACCTTAATGAAAATGGATGGAAATATAAACCATTTAGTTTGAATTCACTTAGTTATTTTAATATATTTTGTTATTGTGGTGTTAAAACATTTAAAACATTGTAATCTAAGTACTTGGTTGTTAATTAATTAACTTTTGGATAATTTTGTTAAAATAATTAATATTTTTTTAATTAATAGAAATGTAAAATATATAAATTATACTATATTAATTTTTATTTTATTTTTTACATTTTTAATGATTCTTTAACAAATATCATCGTTACTTGTGGTTTTTCATTTTATTTTTTACCGAAAGTAGAATCTTACATTCTATCTATAAGACCCCCTCTCAATTTTCCTCGATCCCTAGTGGACGTGTTGATGTCCTCTACAATACCCGTGAAACAAGACACAAGGGGGTGGGACCCATTCACTTTTGAGGGTGACGGGACACTCCAAAAGTGAATGGGCCGTGTCTCATGGGGCGTCGTAGAGGATATCGTTTTCTAGTGGCGATCGTAGATGCCACTGTTTCCCACCGCATAAATTAGTTAAAAAGAGAATTCACTCGAGTACAGTGACCGTTTTAAAATCACACACATAAAGGCGTTTTATTTTCTTAATGGGTAAGAAAGCGGAAATGACAAAAAAAAAAGGTAGTACGCCCGATATGGTCCCACCACGGTTATATTAAGTCCAATGGATGTGTGGTGCAGGTGATATCATGGGTAGAGTTAAAATCTGATCCACACAATTTTTGATCAGAAGTTTTTGTTTGGTGGGTCATTGTTATCAGGTGTTATAGATAAATGGTTGTAAACACAAGCGGTTCCCAATTTCTCATTTAAGTGATCTAAAGTCCACAAATTGGAGGGTGGAGAAAGAAAGATTATTTGATTGGAATGATACCTGTAAGCTAGAGCCGATCCAAACCAAGCACTCATGTCCTCTAAATATACATTATTTCAATACCTTTTTCTGTGCTGATGTATTAGCCTGATGTCATTCCAACTTTAGCCACTCTCTATAAGTTGTCTTACCATATGTGTTTTTGAATTTGATGTCTTTTATTGACTACCAACGTATCCAACTGAGCACTTTTTTGGACCCTTTTTCCTCAGAAAAACAACTCATGTCTATTTATAATTCACGAACATTTGCTTCGTATATTATAATATGTAGAATTAAGGCAAACGGATTGGGTAAGACAACTTAGAGAGAGTGGCTAAAGGTGGAATTTGACATCAGGCCAACACATCAATGCTAAAAAGTGAAAAACAACCCCAAAAAATGTATTTTGCTTTTTCTATGCTGATGTGTCAGCCCTCATGTTATTCCAACTTTAGCCACTCTCTAAGTGGTGAACCTTTTTTACGCTTGGCGTATGCAAACGCCTAGGTCAATAGGTGGTCACATTGTGTCAAAAGTGTTTTCACTCCCCCAAAAAGTGAAAATCACTTTTCGGTGCTGATGTTTTCACCCGTTTGACCATTGGTGGATGCGGCACAGGTTAGGGTTGGCGTATAAAATCCTCACCGCTCTATAAGTTGTCTTACCAAATCCGGCCTCATAATTAAGGAAATTTTGCATATGAGATAGCTACTGCTCCTCAAGACAGGTCCCCTAATTTGAACTTAAGTTGAAAAGTCATATAACGTTTTGGGATGAAGGCAAGTAGGACCCAATACACCTGCATACCCTCCACACCATTTTGATTCTTAACACGTTTAACAAATTGAAATCTTATATCAACCTTAATTGACCCCACAAGCCACTTGTTTGGGTTCGAAATGCACCGAATCATTTCTCAACACAGATAGCCGTAGATTCTTTTCTTTTGTGCTGTCCAAATTTTATATTAAAGTAATGAAAAATCATAACAGCGAAACAGGGGTGGTGGGTCCCACCATCCTTCGCTGTGATGTGGTCCCACATTTCCCTCTCTCTCTCTCTCTCTCTCTCTCATCTTTACGTCCCTGCAGAAATCATCGCCTATACTCTCCATATAAAACCATTGTAAGACTCTCGCCTTCACCATCCAACTCCACAGCTCACACACACACAGAAAGAGAGAGACACAAACACACACAAAGAAAGAGAGAAAGAGAGAGAGATGAGGAACCCGGCATCGGCATCGGGGTCGTCGACGAGTAAGACGCCGTGCTGTAGTAAGGTGGGGCTGAAGAGGGGGCCGTGGACGCCGGAGGAAGATGAGCTACTCTCCAATTATATAAGGAGAGAGGGGGAGGGCCGGTGGCGGACGCTGCCCAAGCGGGCGGGGCTACTGCGTTGCGGGAAGAGTTGCCGTCTCCGGTGGATGAATTATCTCCGTCCCTCTGTCAAGCGCGGCCAGATCTCTCCCGACGAGGAAGATCTCATTCTCCGCCTTCACCGTCTTCTCGGCAACAGGTACTATACCCACCCACCATCCTCTTCTACCTCAATTCTTTTTCTTCCCTTATTGCTTGTTTTTCTATATTAGGGTTTCGTGATGTATACCTTTCTAGCACTCTCTTGGTTTCTGAAGCTTCACCTTTCAGTCTTCACATCTTCTTGGATCTGAGCTTGCACTTTTTTGGTGGGTTCTGCCAGGTGGTCTTTGATTGCTGGAAGGATCCCAGGACGCACAGATAACGAGATCAAGAACTACTGGAATACCCATCTCAGTAAGAAGTTGATCAGCCAAGGAATAGATCCCAGGACCCACAAGCCACTGAACCCTAACCCTAATTCCACGATGGATGTTCATGCTTCTGCATCACAATATTCAAAATTCAACCTTAACCCTAACCCTGATTCCACAGGTTTAAAAGAAGCGAAGAACCAGTACAAAGATCAGAGTCCGGTGGGTGGAGATGGAGACGATAATTGGCAGAACTCAGATGGGTTGATGATGGATAGCCTTGGGAACAGCAACAACAACGAAGATGATGTTGATTACTGTACTGATGATGTCTTCTCTTCATTTTTGAATTCTCTGATTAACGAAGACATATTTGTAAACCAACAACAGCAGCAGCTCCAGCAGCCACCACATTCTATTGGGATTGCACCTTCCGATCCTTTGGCTTCTGCTGGACAGACTCTTGGTTACGGGGTGATCTGGGAAGCTGCACTCACTTCCTCTACGGATGCTGCTTTCAATGAAGATGAACACAAGCGGTTTGTAGATCACGTCAATAAGCGTTTCTGAAATCTCCTGCCAGCCCTTGCCCTTGCTACGAACCTGTTGCAGGAGCAGATCGAAATTAAATGGTTTCAAGTTATTATTTTATGCATCTTACATACAGCCTTTTTTGTTGTTGTTGTTGTTGTTGTTGTTGTTGTTGTTGTTATTGGTATTGTTGTTGTAGAGTTTGAGCTGGTATTATTGTTTCTACAAATTAACTCTGCGAACTGAACAATTACTTAGGATGATAATAGATTTCTGGGTGAATGTATCTTGTTCTCTGCATATAAACTGTAGTTTCTGTAATTCCGTTCTCATCCATACTTCTCCTTTTAAAAAAAAATACCCATTTTTTCTACTGAATTTTGGCTCAGAATAACGATAAGAAACTGATCAAGTTTCAAACTTCAGCATAAACGATTCCTTGCTTCAGTTGTAATAATACTGAAGTATAAAGTATCTTGTCCCAAGAGAAGTGCCCAACCCTTCTTTCCATGTTCAACCTTTCTGTTTACATGCTCTCGCCCATCTTTCTCTCATGTTTTAATACATGCCATTATAAACACTGTTATTGACAGCTTTTTCGAAGGTTCAAAGACAAGTATTCCATGTGTTGGAGGCAACGAGATTACATACTCAAATTGAGAATTTACCTGAACAATAACATTACGCGCGCATTCCATAGAGGATGCTATATATAAGATGTTTAGTCTTCTAACTTTTGCTACTTTTCAGTGTGATAGTTAATCTTCTGCAATTGCTATGATAGAAAAATGAATGCTGATCTTAAAGTTACAACAGTACCATTCTCAGTTCAAAGAATATGAACATCTAAATTTCATCCACATCTATATATATAGTCACATAATGAGGTGTGACTCTACACTTTTTCTCATAGGGGCAGAATATAGTTGGGCCATCCATTAACATAAGTTAATCAAGCAATTTAGCTACTTCAAGCATTCAATCGAGTCTTTGAAGAATATAAATTTACTTTGACCAAACATGAGGTCCTTGTGGAAAATAGTTACCATAATGCTACTTCTTCTCTTGCATATATGATTTCATCCTTGGATAATTGGCATGGTAGGTAAAATAAATAAATTCTGTATGACACGAACACAAATGTGAAGTATGTAAAATTTAAATACGAGGGAACTACCTTTTAGAAATGTAGAAGGAAACTGTAACATTTTAGTTTGTGATGATTTCTTTTACATTAAACATACTTCAATGAGAGGAGGAATATATTTTATTACCTTTATAGATTATTATACTAATTGTTATGTAGTCTATCTGTATAGGAAATTAAATAAAATACCTTCTGAAATTTGTATCTTTCTTTGTAAATACGTTAGGATGATAAACTAAATCATGAACTAAAAGAGTAGAATTTGTTTCAATTTTATTTATTTTTGGTTTACTTAAAATAACACTGCATTAATAAATTTGGTTAGAAAATCTAGATTATGTAATGTTGAGATAAATACTATGATGAAATCTAGAGTTGTAATGTGTTTTCACTAAACTCAAATCCATGCATAGAGGTTTAACTGAACTTCTAAACATATTTCTAGTAGCAAAATGAGGATTTAGAAGAAGAACTAGAACCCAAAATAAGCAACAAAAAAAAAAAAACCTACAATAGGCACTAGGTTTGGTCTTTATCTCATTTAGCATATGAACAAGACCGTTCATCCTTAAACAGACCTATTTTCTCCAGATTTTATTTTTATAGAGAAGCTTTTTTATAACACATAGGTTAAAGTATATTTATTTACACCTAGGAATTAGTGGACCTACCTCACAATTGTATAACCAAATGTTTTAAAGGGAATTCTAAAAAGACAACATGACGCATAGGAGAAAAGAGGCCCAACCAAAAGAGTCACGATACCGTGCTCTCAAAGGAGGAGTGGTTTAGTTTGAAGGAAAACTACAAAATATTTTGTCATTTTAAAGAAGAAATGACACAAACTTGATAAATGGGGGAATCCTCACACCATCAGTGGAATCTTGAACACCAAGAGTCAAAGGCCAAAAATATTTTTTTTATAAAATTTCAAATCTACTTATATTCATGATATAACCCCCTTCATATAGAGATTTGAGGGAAGAATCTCTCAACAAAACCCACTAACAAACATTGATAATAAACAACTTCCTCCACAACTACTAATATTTTCCCATGACAAACTTCCCTAATTCTCAACTAAACTATTTATTCCCTAAAACTAACAACTCTTTCCCACAAAAAAGGATCTCATTTCCCATGCCAACTAACACTATTTACATAAAAATATTAATAGAACTGCTTAACAATCTATGAAAGTAACAAAAAACTAGATGCATTTATGATTTTTCTATCAAATTCCATCTAGGTTGTTGCATGGACTAACCCATTACCCAAACCAATTAGTTGGGCCAACCATATGTCCAAGAAAACCAAATCCAATTTGCATGACACCCAAACCTAGCCTGCATCATAAATGAACCTATACACTTAGGAAATATCTAAAGTACACAAGTAGTAACAACCATCACTTAGGAAATAACTCAGAATGTTTGAAAGATAAAGATAAAAGTGTATGTCAATTTGGAATCATGACGGTCTTTTAGAGGTTAAACAAGTAATCTTCCTTTGCCAATCCATATAAAGTTAGAGTTTGTAGCATCAAATGAAGCTACCGAGCAAATAAAATCGCTAAGAAATATTAAAATAAAAATACTACTATCAAATAAGCTTATACTTGCAATGTTCATGCATTATGATAAAAAAAAATTTACTAGAACAAGGTCTAAGATTAACTCATATAAAGGTTTACATTGGCTTTTTCGTCAAATAAGTAACTCCATGAAAGCTAAGTACTAGAATAGTTTCTATTGGTTTTATGAGATCACAGGAGAGCTTGGCTGATTTTGTATAAGTTGGAGCAAAAGCATAGTATCCTAATTCATTAGTTCGCTTGGTTGGGGTTTCAATTCACAATCTGTAGTTCATAACTTATAAGACAACTTAGTCCATATGGGATCGCCTTTTTATACTTCGTGCTTCTAGTTTTTCTTGATACACGAAATAGTTGATTCTTTACTTTCTTTTTTGTAAGGATTTAAAGTTGCAACAAGGACTTTTTTATGGATTAGATTTTTATTTTACTAAGGACTCTCTTTGTGAAGTAATCCAAGTGTTACCAAGTCTAGTTGTGTTTCAATTAGAAGTTAAATATCTAAATTTGTTACTCATGGAACAAATTTCAAGCTGGTTTGTTATGAACTAGTTCACATTAATTTACCCTTTACCTATCGATTGAGATAGTTATGGCCTTAACAGTAATATTTAAATTATCAAAGTGTTATCCAGTATGATTGGAGATCGTAAGACTCAAGTTCAATTATGAAAAGCATTATACTCAGACAACTTTTTGCTCTATCCCACCCCTACAGTGATTAAAACGTCACCTATAATGTAAGCATGCCAAGTTATAAATCTCAATGGACATCCTTTAATTTAGGATATATAATAACAGCTGTGTAGTGCACCTTTGACAGATTCACCTATATCAGCGATGGGTCTCTTCCTATGATTATATTGGTTAATTCTCTGGAGTGTTCATGGATATCAAGATGATACTTAGATCAAAACTTTAGTTGATTTAGCATTTTGTGAATCCAGCATAAATCAAAAGATACATATGGTTGGAATGTGTAAAATTATTAGAACTTTATAATTTTTGGAGATGTTTTATGCTTGTGTGTGTATTGACCAAGAATTTGCTCAAATTGTTTTAGGACAAGATTTTAGTTCACTAAACATTTCATGGATACACTTAATTACTCTAAGGTCTAAGTCCAAAAGATACTTTCTTATTCATGATATATCTAATATCACCTTCACTTTATTTTTAAAATTTTATTTCTACGGGTAGTTCTTTGGTGTTGTAAAGAGGTAATTCAATTTTTTTTTCATGTTTAAAACTTTATTAGGTTGAAAAAAAGCTCTATCACTATCTTTTATGTGTTTATTCTTTCTTTTTCTCTCAAGGAAAAAATGT
>JAOXJP010000003.1:17076292-17089675 GCA_025762735.1 Platanus orientalis | reverse complement strand
CTGAAAAGTAAAAATGTCATAACTTAAAATCGCCATAACTTTTGATCCCGATGTTTGCTTATTACCTGTAAGTACTCAAAATTATTGGCTCACTGAGAACTTTTCAAAGATTAGGGTCAGAGTTAGTGATTGATTACTACATTTTGTGATTGATCACCAGGTCCAGAAATAGAAAAAATGTATAATGGTTAGCTAGTTTCTAATGGCTCTATTTCTTATTGTTGGAAAAGAGTCATTGGGGGCTTCTAGAGTGCTCTTTTTTTCACTCTATAAATAGGAGATTAAGCTCAAATGGCTTGTAAATCATGTTTAAACTAGTTAAATTCTATATAAACTTTTGACCTTGTGTTGAGCCTATAGTTAAACCTCATCAAGGTCTGCAAGTTAGATTCTCAGACCTCATAGTTAAACCTTTAGAAGCTAAAGAGTGAGCTTTAATAATTACATTAGCATACAAAGAAGTAACCTGCATTTGAAGAAATTCCAACACTTCAACTGATGTTTATAGCCTTTGTCGGAGTCACTAGAGATGGATTTTCATCACACTTATCGGAGTTAAGTGCAACTTAGTCCATCAGAGTCACTTGACGAAACATGCCTACTAGAGACACTTGGAGTGTACTTACAAGGGAGAAGATTATTTAAACCTTGTAAGTGAATTCAGGTTTTGATAATTTTTCGTATAATAGTTTAGGATAACTATTAAAAATAAATTATTGGTAGAAAGTGAATGTAAGCCTTGAGTGCGAAACCACTATAAATCTTGTGTTATGGTGTGATTCTTTTCTTTGCTTTGCTTTACATTGTTTATATTTTAAGCAAACTCTAAAGTGAAACTAGTTTCCATACTCTTGCTTTGTTATAATCAACTATAAGTAACAATGGAGCCCCGTAATATATTAGCATTCACTTACTAATTTACTTAACTCATTATTTTGTATTGAGACTTTAGTAAATTAAAAAGTATTAATCTGATTTACTCACTAACTATTCCACTATACTTTAAGTTATTTTCTAAGTAAATCAAAAGTGGACTTTATAATTACAGAATTTTAAAATAATGATAAAGATCCTATTGACCCCCTCTAGGATCCAATTTCGGATTTTTAATTGGTATCAAAGAAATGTTGCTCTAATTGGGTTTAACAACCCAAGCATAAAGATATTTGATTTCCAAAATGGTTGAGAGCTATGCTACAAACCAACCACCATTTTTTTATGGCATGGACTATACCTATTGGAAGGATCGAATGAGTAAATTCCTAAGACCCATGAAGATAGAGGTTTGGTCTTCCATTGAGAATGGATATATGAGACCAAAGGCTAAACTTGTGAAGGATTAGGATACTATAGAAAAGAATGCATATACTGCTAATTATAAAGTGCTAAATGAAATCATTTGTGTAGTTAGTTAAGATGAATTTACAATAATCTTAGGACTTTAAAATGACAAGGAAGCATGGGACCTTCTTAAGGTAACCTATGAGGGAACAAACACGGTGAATTAATCAAAACTCTAAATGCTCACCACTTGTTTTGAATCCCTTCACATGGAAGAAGATGAGAAATTCATTGACTTTCATACAAGACTCCATGACATAATTAACACTATGAGAGGCATTTGAGAGGAGATCAAAGATTCAAAGATTATTAGGAAAATACTTAGGTCTCTCCTGAAAAGGTTCCATCCTAAGGTAACAGCTATTGAAGAATGTCAAGACCTAAATAAAATGAAACTTGAGGAACTTATTGGGTCTATTCAAACTTTTGAACTCAAGCTTAGAGCTTCAAGTAAAAAGATCATTGCTCTAAAAGTTGATGGATATTTGGAAGAAGAGCTCGCAGAATTTTTTAAAAAATTTAGAAAAAGAAGAAATATCATTCTAAAATACTAAATTCAAATTAAAAAAAAAAAAAAGAACTTCCTAAAGAAGAAGTCCAGTGTTATGAATGTAAAGGACTTGGACAAGTGGCAATTGACTATACTAACAAAAGAAAATCTTTTAAAAAGAAAAATACCTTAGCTACAATATGGGATGATAACTCTAATGATTCAGAAGATGAATCATCACAAAGTGAAGAACCTTCACAAGCTGTTAAGGCCTTCATCACTTTCCCCAATGAAAAAAATGATGATAATTCTTTAATTAGTGAAGAAGAAGAAAGCAATGATGAAGATGCCAGCTTGCTAAATTGGTAAAGTCTGTGGGTGTCATACCATAGGCCTGGGTTCAAAACCCATCTTCACCTACTACTAAATTAACCACTAACGTTTAACTATCAAAAAAAAAAAAAGAGAAAGCGATGATGAAGACTTTCAAGAAACTTATAATCAAATCTATTCTAAGAGTTTAGAAATTGTTAAGGCTAATGATAAACTCAAGAAAAAAAGTAAGGAGTTAAAAGAAAAGTTGAGTAATTTAGAAAAATATGAGTCCTTAAAGTTAAATTATATTATTGTGAAAGAAAATGAAAATTTAAAAGAAAAGTCAAATTCTTTAGAAAAAAAAAGTTAAATGAGTTAAGTCAAATATTTTCTAAAGAAGTTAAAGATAAAAGAACAATTGTAAAAGTGAAAGAAAAACTTCAATAAGAAGTAAATGGGTTAGAAAACAAAAACAAATCTTTAAAATGAGACAAATAATAGATCTTTCAAACTTATTGCTCAAGAGACAAGTATGAAAACATGCTAAACATGGGCAAAAAGATGAGAGATATGATTGGAATTGGTTATGGAACCAATGTTCCTAAACCAAACAAGACTCTTAGGAATGGAGTTAGACTCAAGACTGCTCTTCATAGAGAAAAATACCTAATTCAAGTGGGTAATACTAAGGTGGGTAATACTAAGGTGGGTCATAGAAATTCAAATTTAAGGCTTCTAGCTCCCAATCACATATTGATTGTTACTATTGTGGAATGCTAAGATATCTAAAGTTTGGACGTCAAAAGAAAAAATATGATTGGTTTAAATCCCAAAAGCCAAAAGAAAAGGAAATAAGAAAACAAATAAAAGAAATTAAAATAAGTACAACAATTCCTTTTCAAATAAGTATGGGTTAAGATTAGTAACCTAAATTATAATGTAAAATTACTTTGCTTCTTTAATTGAATTCTCTTAATCGGTATATTATTTCTTTTGATGTTATTCTCTCCATTGAATGTATGCATATATTAAGGGGGGAGAGCTTACAAGAAAGGGTGAGATATGAGAAAGAGGGAGCAACTTAAACTTACAGTAAAATATTTTTAGTCTCTCATGTGCTTATTGTAAAACTATGATTAAATATTTCAATTGATATCTTATATGGCATTATTTTGCTTCAATTGGTATATCAACACAGGAGTGTTATTTTTAAAAGTAAAAGTTTGTTTAATTATGCCATTGGTATCATGGACTTAATAGTAAAATCTTTCTAAAAAACTTCAATTTATCTATAGCTAAATCATTTTTAAAGTTTGTTATAATGAGTTTAATAGTTAAATCTATTTCACTGATATTGTGGTTAATAGATAATTTTTTTTAAGAATCGATATGCCTTTTAGAGAAAGGTATTTTGTTCTTGGCCAAATGACCTAAAAGGTTTTGTTGGGCAATAGAATGAAAGTTGGCACGGTATCTGATTAAAAATGTTTTGGGACTATATGCTGCATGGGATATGCTATGGGGGAGTTTAGAAGGAAAGGAACTATAGATTGTTTGACGACATATTCAGACCTCCCTATGAGGTGATTGATTCCATCATTAGAAAGATGGGAGGTTGGATCTCTATGTATAAGGAGTTTAAAGGGATTCTGTTGGGGCTTCTTATCATGATTGGGCCTCCTTCATATCTCTGTCCATCCTGAAGGTGAGGGGAAAAAAAAAACCTTGGTTTCCCCTTCCTATAGGTTCTTTCAAGCTCAATTTCGATAGTGCTTCTAAAGGGAATCTAGGCCTTGCTGGGTTTGGGTGGGTGTTCCAAGATCATGCTATTAATATTATTCGTGTTCATTGTGGGCCCTTGGAAGAATGTGATTTGACCAAAGCTGAGGCTGTGAGCCTCTTCTTGGGACTAAGAGAATTGAAGAGGATGGGGATTGTACGGTGTATTATACGGGGGGGTTCGGCTGTTGTCATTAGTTGGGGTTTAGATAAGAGTAACAGTAATTGGACTTTTGGTTTTGTGATTTTTGAGATACGGGAGCTAATCCTCTCATTGTCTATTTCTTTTTGACACATTGATAGAAGTCAAAATGTTGGCGGATAGATTGGCAAATAGGGGGGTTAGTTCTCTTTTATTTTGTGAGAATTGGATCCCGAAGGATTGTTTGTAGGGGCTCCTCTCCCTTCTTGTATTCTTAGTTTCTTTTCTTAGTAAAATGTCATTATTTATCCAAAAATATAATATTAATATTTTATTAATGAATGTAGAATGGCTAATAGTAATACTATTAGAAAACAAGTTATATATACATGATTAGTCCATGCATGCACACACTCACAGGAGCGATCTAAGTTGAGTAAGTGAATACTTGAGCTTGTATTGGTTGAAGAAATATAGAAAGCTTGTACGTAACTTCATTAAGAACAATCTTCAATTTTTCAACCATTTGCGCGACAAATCCAAGTGTTGCTTTTATCTTCTAATACCCAGTATTTTGAGTTTGCGATTGAGAAGAGCTGATATTATTCCAAATAGAAGTATGGATAGTAGTTAGTACTATGCATAATGTCAAGAAACAAAGAAAAGGAGAAAACCATGACTAATCCAAATTCATTCCAAAGAATTTTTTAAAGTCAAGGGCCAAAACATCATTAGATGAATAGCAATACTACAGGAAAACAAGTTTCCATTATACAAGTACAAACACGTGGGAGTGATCTTCTTAGTCATGCTAATACTTGAGCTTGTATTTTTTTATGAGAGACAAAAAGAGGGTTAAATTTCAGGCAGGAAGAGAATAACTGGTGCATTCACTTTACCATTAGCTTATCTGGAAAAGCTTGAGCTGTACCCAGTCCAAGACACGCCCCACAACAATAACCAATTAGAACTTGTAATCATTGAGTTGGTTGGTCACATTAGCAGTGTGGGTAAGTCTAATGAAATGATGGACCTCAGGCTTGTCACTCGAAAGTTCGGCTCAGGCCCACCTTACAGTTCTAAGGATCCTGGGTTCCTAAGGCTTGGCTTATCAGGATTTTCATGGGTTTGGGCCCAAAGCGGATTTCCTGCAGTGCAAAAAGCTGTGGCAACCCTGAAGCCAAGGTACTGAGAGACATGTGACCAAAAAAGTGAAAACACACCAAGCCCGCAAAGGATCTTCTCCTGCCAGCCTATGACCTGCCAAGGTCCTGTCTAATAGGTGGCAGGAGATGATTGGCAGGAAAAAGTGAATTGCATTTTTCAAAAATTGTAATTCACTTTTTCCTTCCAATGGTGTCCTGCCACCTGTTAGACAGGACCTTATCAGGTCATAAGTGACAGGAAAGGATCCGGTCTAAACCAACTTGCATGGTGGAATCTACTCTCCTCCAGGTTCGTCTTTGCTTGTTAATGGAAATCATTTCTTTTGGTACCCAAAAAAGAAAAAAATCAGTGGACTATAAATGATCTATATAGAATGGGAACCACACAGGACTATATATATATATATGATTGCTACCCTTAGTTATGTCCCTAACCTGGGGTTACTGATAGTTAATGAATTAAGAAAGCTATACTATTGTATATTAAGATAGTAACTCCCAATTTTTTTTTATTGCAATCAGTTTTCTTGTCAGAAGAACTTCAACTTCTTCTAAGTAACACATAAGATATTCTGAAATAAAGACATGCTGGGATACTGTCTAGAATTCAACCCGAGATGTAACCTGGATGAAGATCTGAAAAAAAACCCGATATGACCTGTTTATACCCGTATGCTTGACTGGATTGGAGTTCGACCTGACTTGCAAAGAATTCAATTTCATGGGGGCTTTATATTTCAGGTTTCATGCCACCACACTATTCATTGTAATCTCTGTTTTTTGTTTATAGTGAAACACTCTCATGAGGGATGTAGGTTTCAAGCCAAACCACATAAATCGTGTTTTGTTCTTTGTGCGATTGTCATTTCCACTATTTTCTTTCTTCTATTTTGTTGCATATGACTCAGAATCTAGGTTTCTACACAACAAGACATTTAGTAACTTAAAAATAATTATACGAACGAACAAACCAAACCACTTATCACCTCTTCAAGATTATGAAAGTATAGTAGGGATCGTGCAAAGCATAGCTAAACCATGCTCAATTGGCCGATTTAGAGGTTCCTTATTAGATCTCAAGGGATGTTGGAGTTCATTAATTGTTTAAGCATATCTTTCTTTATTCCATATTGGGTCCAAGTGATGAATCAATCTTGAATGAAACATATATCCCAAATTACAAAGAAATTGGATGGTCCCGACCATTGGACCATCCAATTAGCTAGTTGCTTGGGAATGATCATTATTGCTTTTGTAATATATACATTTATCAGTTGCTTGATGGTATATGAATCAGTTAGCAAAGAGATCTTGATAACCCGGAAATCTTCCACATGATAAATGAGGTGGCAACATAAACAGGGTACCACATGTTTGTCACACTACCCTCTCACAAATAAATAAATTTAAAATAAAAAGCTAAGGATTTTAGTTAAAAGTTCAGCATTTCTCAACTTCTTATTTAGGTTACGTTTGGCAGCCACTTGTAATGAAATCATTTCATTTGAGTTTTTCAACTTTTGCAGCCATATCGTGATGATTTGTAATGAATTCATTCGGATTTGCAATCATTTGTGCTTGGTAACACATGTCATTTCATTTTATAGAAAAACCTAAGATGACTTCATTTCTAAAAACCATCGTCTCATGGCTACAAATGCCTTGAGATACTCAAATGAAATGATCTCTCTCTCTCTCTCTCTCTCTCTCTCTCTCTGAAACTTTACAATTGACACAAAATATTGCAGCTTTTGGTGTAACTGAGGACCCTCGTATACTCACACACAACTCAACCTGCAGATGTGGGACTAAACACACGCCAAAGGTTTTGCTTAATGAGAAGATATATCCATGTATTGGGTAGCGAAATACAATTAGCGTGGACTAGGGCTCTGACAAATGATGAAACTATTGGTACATTAATAGTACCAGTTGGAGGTGGATCACCGCTCACCTGATGTAAACATCAAAATTTTATTTTGCTGATGCTAAGTTGGTAAAATAAGTCCTTTTTATGATGCCACCTGGAATTGAAATTTGACTGGATGCTTCTTTTCTAAGTTGGTAAAGCCTGTGTGTTAAGAATCCAGTTTTATCAGATTCAAAAACCAGTCTTGCAAGGGGGTGTTTTTGCATGATAAGGAAAAGGAAGGTTCTTATAGGAAAGGAAGGTTCTTAGAAAATATGGGAGTTCTTTTCACAAGAACCCTCATTGGACCTTCATTTAAATGAAGAGAAGTTCCACCAGTCTCATCATATCAGCACACTCTTTTGTTAAATACACATACATACTAATCTCTTTGTATAGGAACAGGTGGGATTTCTCTACATTTAAACTGGAGATGACTCAAAACCAGTATATGGGCATTACAACCGTTTCAGGATTAATGTCATGAACCACTTTCTGTTGCTCACAAGCCAAAAAGCCTATATCTCTCTCATTCAGAAGCTGAAAGCCGGGTTGCCCTTATGAGACTCGGCCCCTAAAATTTCAAAGATCATCTCTGGGACGAGATGCGCTTAATTTGTCAACTGAATTAAAGGGGATATTCACCAATCAATGTCCAGGGCAATTCAAATCTATCATTATGGATTGTAAATCATTATTGAATTCCTTTTGTAACTTTGATGTAGTACATGTTAGACGATCAATTAACAAAGTTGCTCATGCCAAGGCCAAGTTTGGAGCTTCCTTTTCCAAATTAACTTGGCTAGGCTCTTCTCCAGCTTGGATGGCTAAGGACTAGCCTCTAAAGTATCTGACATCTTCAAATGATCCTTCTGTTTCGCTTTCTTAGCTTTCTTAATGAAATTTCAGTTACAAAAGAAAAAGAAAAGACACACACCGGTCTCATTAATAAGGACCCTTTAATCATAGTTGCAATAAGAACATTAAAATGTAACAGGAACAATCTGAAGAGCCTATTTTATAGAGAAGTTAGTAACATTCTATTGACATCAATGTGACAATGTCACAGTTTTACACATTTGAGAACATCCACAGGCCAGCCTTTGGGCTTCAATTCTAAAAAAAGAAAATTGGACTCCCAAAAGTAAAACCCTCTCAAACACTAAAAATTAGGTGAGAACGAATCTTGTGAGAACTGTGAAAATGGAAACAGGGTATGGACACATCAGCACCGAAAAGTGATAAGTGCCCCCCAAAAAGTGCAAATCACTTTTTGGTACTGACACGTCAGCCCCTCTGGTGCCGTTTTCACGGTTCTCACGAGATTCGTTCTCACATAATCCAAGCCCTCTCTCAAAGGGTCCATACTGGCATGGTGTACACTTCAAAGGTCAATGAATCTAGATTATCCAAGACTAAAGTCTGATGCAATTATACCTCAACAAGAAAATTGATGCATCAATGGAGCTTGAAATTCGACCCTGAACTACTTCATTCCTGAAAATATTGCATCAAATTTAGTTTCGAATCAGGAAGCAACCTCAATCTCAGTAACATGTGCTTCGTCTGTCCGATTCTCCTTCCCAAAAGCAGAACTCTGTGGAGGCCTATCTACTGAAAGAGTACCTTCTAATATCTTAACCACTTCACTGAACGAAGGTCTAAGGAACGGTTGATCTTGCATACACCAGAAAGCTATCCTAAGCATCCTCTCTACTCCTTCCCACTCGTCACCACTCTGTAGTTTCCCATCTTGGTACATCTCTTGAGCCAACCGGTACAAATTGTCTCCAGGCATGTCCTTCTCTCCTGTAACAATCTGTAACAGCATCTCCCCAAACATGTAAATATCTTTCTCAGGTAGTGACTCTGATGAAGAAGCTGCTTCCTTCCCCAATAAGCTCCTAAGTCCAAAATCTGTCACCTTAGCGACCAACTTCTCATCGAGTAAGACATTCTCGAGCTTCAGATTCCCATGAGGTATGCATTGCTGACACTCCAAGTGTAAATACCTAAGGGCTCGAGCGACACCAAGAGAAATATCAAACCTCTGCTGCCAGTTCAATCCATTTTGCTCTCCCTTTGTGTTGACTAGCCATTTGGTGAGAGAACCATTAGGAATGTACTCATAAAGTAGAATCTTGTGCTTTGGCTCGAAACAGAAGCCTTTTAGAGGTACAAGGTTACGGTGGTGGGTGCCACCCAAGGTAGAAACTGCCATTCGGAAGTCCCTCTCAGATGCTACAACAGTGTTTAGCACCTTAGCAATTACTGGTGTTTGGTTGGGGAGGACACCTTTAAAAACAGATGGCCCAAGTTGGTCTGTGAAGTTGGTGGTCAGCTCTTTCACCTCTTCAAAGGATAATCTGATAAGGGCACTGTAATGTGGGTTCATCTGAGCATCCTTCCCAAAGGGAATTCTCCTTTGATCTTTAATCTGCCTTCTTTGATGGAGGAACCAAAACACAATCATCTCCACAGTAAGAAAAGCAGAAACTGTAACCAAAACTATTAGAGCAACAGCAGCTATAAACTTTTTCCTATTATATGCATGAGAAATGGATCTCTCCGATGACAATAGCACCGATGCTGCATTAGTATCTGAATCAGCTCCTCTAGCTGAAACTGCCTGTGGAACTAAACAGACCTTCAAGAACGAAGTCGCAGGGACAGATGAATCCCCATACCCACTGATAAAGGCAGTTCGCTTGATTGTGCAAAGACCTGAACCATCATTCTTTGAAGTTGCAGCAATGCAAGAACTGTCATTTGAGCAGTATTTTTTGCATGCCTCCTCACTTAACATGACATTAACATCATGAGGGGGATAAAGACCATAAAGAACAGTCTGTTTATGAATCTCCATGCTTGTACCCATCTTGCAGTTCCCCAAATCTACCATTTTCTTGCACCCATTAGAACCGAAATCCATCCCAGGGGAGCCAGCTGCCCAATTCAAGGAATCATGGAACAAGCAATCACAAATGGGTCCAGTTGAATTGTACCCACAGATGCTATATAAGCCACAAGAACCAAAAACATGGCACTGGTTCTCAACTGCTTGCCATCCTACCTTCCATGTATGAAGAATATTGTCCCACGAGTAGATCCTCAAGTTCCCATCTGGGTCAATCCGGAGATGCCTCAAAACAACTGATGGATCTTTAAAATCTTTACTTGATATGAACCAAACGCATCTACCAGTAGCATCAAACAGTCCAAAAACCCCATTAGAATCAAACCTCGCTTCCTTGATAACAACAGAGGAAATCAAATGACTACTCCAGTAGGTGACATTGTTCTCCCACACGAGGGCAAGGTCGCCCGAGCGTCGAATAACGAACTTATAGTAACTAGAAATGGAGTTTGTCGAAGGGGCTCGAAGTGCTTGAGGGTAATGGAGTGACTGACCAGGAAGAAGAGTATTGGTTGGGCTATTAAAGCTTTCCCAAACTACTTTCTCCCCGCTATCCATAAGAACCAGATTGCCATTGTTCAACAAACTAGCAGTTCGAACTCCCAAGCTACTGGTATTACTGCTCCAAACAACCAACCCAGTAGGGTTATCAAACAAGACCAATCTTCCATCCATGGAAATCCTAAATGTGGAGTTTTCAGAAACCCTAACTCCACCACCAAGAGTCCAAACAGGTAAATTTGAAGCTTTGTTTACCAAATTATACCTTATACCAACAACCAAACCATCATAATCTTTCTGATAATCATCCAAAAACCCAAATGCAAAAACCCCATTTTCAGATATCCAACCCCTACTTCTTTCATATCCAGAAATCTCAAACCCAAGAGGAACCGAAAACATTGGAAACACCTCACAAAACCCACAAATAAAAGAACCCAAAACAAGAATTACAAATAAAACATAGCCGAAACCTCCAAAAGAGTAGCTTTTACAGCACGTACCTTCAAAATTGTTGATGGCTACTCTTGATTTGAGCTGATTTATCCAAACCCCATGCATTTCAACTGAAAAAATAGAGATTCGCGTAGGAAATCTAAGTCACAGAGTTGAACTACAAGTAGATGAGGTGCGTTAAGGTTCTGAGGCGGATATGATAGCATGAAAGAAAGAGGAATAGAAAAGACTAAAGGTGTTCCCCCAATAGTCAAGGCTCAAAGAGGGGAATGACAGGATTCGAATCTTGGGGGTTGGTTTGGTAGACAGATTAGGTACAAAATTCAAATCTTTTTCTAGGAAAACTAGATACAGAATTTGCACTCCCTGTTTCGTATTAAGTGTTTTTTTATTATTATTATTTATAAGCAAATTAAAGTGTTCTGTTTAAGCAAAGTTTCCAAAATAAATAAATAAAGCATCTTACGAACCTCACCAATACACCAAAAACCCTAAGACTGATGGAAATGTGTTAGGTTAGGCTTTTAAGTTTTTGGATCATAACATTTCATCATGCTCCACACCCATTCCAGTGGCCCACTTTGTGGTGACACTCATTCTGACCTCTCGTTTAAATAGCCATTTTCACCTATGACAGTTTTTCCTTTGATCAGATAGTCTTTTCACATTTTTTTTTTTTTATGACTTTCACTCTAGCAAGGTAGCCATTTTCATATCATAGCGGCTCACTTTGGTCTAGATTATCTTTTTCACAGGTCGCCTCTTTTATGATTCAAATTCAAGACGTGGTGTTAATTTTGATACCAATTGTTACCAATCTAACAATATATCAAAAACCCTAAGACTGATGAAAACGTGTTAGCTAGACTGTTAACCTTTCGGATCGTAACAAAGTGGAACTTAGATTTTTATTTTTATTTTTGATAATAAGCCTAGATTGTGTGAGTCATTTGGACCCTCATTGTCTTTATAAAATGGGATGCTCAGTTCACTTTCTGAGCCCTCATGAGGGCTCAGATTATGTGCAAACAAATCTTGTGAGAACCATGCAAACGGCACAAGAGGAGCTGACGCATTAATACCGAAATGTGATTTACACTTTTTGGAGTACTTATCACTTTTCAATGCTGATGTGTCAACACCTTGATGCCATTTTCAGAGTTCTCACAAGATTTGTTCTCACCTAATTTTTATCCCCCTCATGGTAGTCTTTTGTTGTAAAAGATAATTATATTTTATCAAAAGGATGATGGAAATGCTCTCCAATAAAATAAATAAAAAAACTTTTGAATTTAGACATTTTATCCTTTTTTTTCTCTACTTTCACTTCAAGGCAAGTAATCGTCCGCTAAAGTAATGATGATCTTAGATTATTTGAATCACATAAAATTATTTGAACAAATAGTAATGGCCCTATCATCAGTCCCCCCTCGAGTGCTGACAAAATGGCAGCCCCAAATGGGCAGTGTGTCTCATGTGAAATGGGTACGAATCCTCCAATAGAAACCCCACTTTTTTTTTGTGAATACAAGCCCCACTTAAAACACTTTGTAAGAACCTTTTTTACCATTCAAAGGAACGTAGTGAAAAAGAAGAGTCGAGATGTGTGTGTCGTTTCTTTACTGCTATTTCTTCAGTGATACCTATTAATTGTTGTCATGATTCTTCACCGTCCAACCATATGATATGTGATTATTTTTCTAGATTGTTGGGCCGTGATTCTATCCCTCATCATCAAGAACAATCATATAATTGAAAAAAGAAAAAGAAAAAGAAGAAATGACATCATTGTATGCAATTAAATGGCTCCCCTAATAAAAAGAAAAAGTATCCTCGGCCACACTCACACAAGTAAAAATGGGCTGTTTTAAAACTCCCGCCCATTTTTACTACATGACGCGCACTGAATCTTGGGCTTGGTCCAATATGATTAACATTGGTTTATTGTGTGCAAGTAAGAGGGACCTCACAATGATTAAATCCACCAAGGTTATCCAAATAACTAAAAGTACATTCCCAAATATTTGGTCGTCGGATTTGGAGAGAGAGAAAGAGAAAAGGTCATACGTTTAATCTCGTTTGACCGGATATCACAATATCTCGGTGCTTTAGGTTGTGACAATCAAAAGGCATGTTTAAATAATGACTTAAAGTTGAATCTTGCAACAGTATTTTAGTACAAATAACAAAAATATAAAAAATAAAAGAAATCAAGATTTATGTGGTTTGGTGATGTATTATATATGTATGGAAGATGATAAAATCATTCTTCGTCACGAGAATGTGAAATATGATAAAAAATGTTTTTTTTTTTTTTTTTTTTTAAAACAAAAACAAAAAAATTTACATTTTTAAACCCATTTTTAT
>JAOXJP010000003.1:17059568-17076282 GCA_025762735.1 Platanus orientalis | reverse complement strand
TTGAAATCCAAAACCTATATCTTTTCCTTTTATACACCCTTTTTTCTCTCAACCCTATAAAAAAATATAAAGAAAAACACAAATTTTTCATACAACTCTCTTATTTCTTTCTTTGTTTTTTAATTAGATTTTTTGTCAAAGGACTCATCATTTATGACTCCTCTCATTAAAGGAATCAACTACAAATGTCTCACTATTGGATTTTAATAAATCTCCATACTAGCTTTATTTCTAGCATTTTAGAAGATCATTTGTAGTTGTCTTTGTCATGTATTATAGCGTGATACAACTCCATACTTCTTCATCATGTAAATGCCATCATTCCATTTGGGATGAATCCCCAATCTTCAATAGTTTGAAAGATTGATTAAATCCAAACAATGCTTGAATTTTTGTGTATTCATCGGCTTTATCAACATATCAACTACATTATTCTATGTGTTGATCTTCATCAAATTCACCTTACCTTCTTCAATCCATTCTCTTAAGTGCAATATCTCATATCAATGTGTTTTATACTAGCATGGTGAACTTGATTTTTCATGAAATACATAGCACATTGACTATCACAATACATCTATAAGCTTTCCTATTTTAATTCCAATTCATTAATTAATCAATGGAGTCAACCACAAAGCCTTCTTGGCAGCTTCAATTGATGCTATGTACTCTGCTTCAGTTGTAGATAACATGGGAGTCAATTGAAGCATGGTTTTCCAATTGATAGGCCCACCTACAAAAGAAAACATATAACTTGTAGTGGACCACTGTTTTGTCTAGATCACTTACATAACCTGCATTTACAAATCCTATAACCTGTCATATTCCATCTTTCATTCAAAACAATACAGCAAAATCTATCATACCTCTCAAGTACCTGAATATCCATTTAATAGTGCTCCTTATCTAGATTATCCATATACTTACGACACTAATTACATGTGAGATATTTGGTTGACTACAAAGCATGACATAAGTTTCTCGTTGCACTTGTGTACTATACTCGATACATTTTCTCCACATCATTAGTTGTAGTCGAACATAATCTTCTAGATAATTTAAAGTGGTTAGCTAGAGTAGTACTAACCAGTTTTTCATCACCCATATTAAACCTCTCTAACATGCCTTTTTCACACAATTTTTTTGTGACATCCATAGTGTCTTTTTTCTTTTTTCTCTAGATTTTCATTTCAAAAATCTTTTTAGCAGTTCCTATATCTTTTATATCAAATTCCTTCAACAACCTAGGCTTCAATTAATAAATCTAGCTCATGCATATTATTAGATGCAATCAACATATATAATCAAAATAATGAATGACCCATCCTTAAGCATCTTGAAATAAAAGCAACTATCATAGCTAATCCTCCTATAGTCAATATGCACCATAAAGGAATCAAACCTTCTATACCAATGTCTAGGAGACTATTTTAACCCCTAAAGAGATCTTTTAAGTTTATGTACCAAATTCTTTTACCTTGCTCTCCTTGCATTCTTTTGGTTTCTCTATAAATATTTCTTCCTCTAACTCATCATGAAGAAATGATATCTTGATACCAAGTTATTATAACTCAAGGTCAAGCATAGCTACCATTGCTAACATGACAAAAATAGAAAATGCTTCACAACAGGAGAAAAAATTTCATTGTAGTCAATCCCTTCCTTCTGCTTGTATCCTTTTGCTACAAGCTAAACCTTGAATTTTTTCTTTTCATTTTCTAATGTAGGTTTCATTTTTCAGTACACCCATTTGCAAGCAATCATCTTTCGCCCTTTAGGTTTTTCAACAAGCTTGCATAGGGTTGTCAATCAGGCTGTGTTGAGCCAAGCCAATGTTGCCCTAACTCAACCCGAAATGTTTTACTTGAATAAAACTTCGGGCCAAATTGGGCCCGAACTTAGCCCATTTTAAAACAACGGGTTTTAGTTAGAGTTTGGGTTGCCTGAATTAAAACCCTTCAATTAATTTTTGGACTAATTTTAGGCCCATAATTGCCCCTAAATGCATATTATATGGTTTTTTTTTAATAATTGACACTTGAACTATTTGTTGATAGTAAATTTGTTTAAAATATATGAATCCAAAAAATAAAAAAATATAAACCTAATATCAACATATAAATAAAATTATTATTTGCTAACTAGTTTGGTCTATGCCGGGCTGGTCCTTGGGTTGAACATGAGCATGCCCAAAGTTGGCCCGAACTACTTATTTTAATCCAAAAAGAATTAAAAAAAATCTCATCTATCATTAGGGCTATTAATCGGGCCAGGTTGAGGTTTGTCCAAACTCAGCCCAAACTTAGTTATATAGGCTTGAACTCAGCCTAAGCTCGAGGTAGTCAGCCTGAACTTAACCCATTCTAAAATCATGGGCTTCAGGTTGAGTTCGGGCCGGCCTGAACTTAAAACTCCTTTGAAATTTTTTTATTATTAAAGTTCATTTTAAAATTTGGGCTGGCAATGGCTCTTTAGTATCCTTAATACTTTGAAAATATGCCTAATTAGTTAAATTTGGGCTTAAAATGGGCCCAAAATCGTCATATATCTATTGGGCTAGGCTAAACCAATTTTGAGCCGAGCCAAGCTGGGTTAGGCCAAACCATAGTTTATACCTATTTCGGGTCAGATCAGGCCGGACTATATTTGATTACTACTTCAGGTCTGGCTGGGCTAAGTTTAGGCTAAAAGTGAGTCTACCCAAACTCAGCCCAAATAAAACTTCGGACTTGGAATTTGGGCCCAAACTCAGCCTAACCCGAATATTTTTAGGGCCGGACATATCAAGCTTTAGGCCAGCCCGACCCAATTGACACCCTTATCTATCATTGCTATCATCAACTTTTCCTTATCTTTACTATTGATTGCATCATAAAAATAATACAGATCTCCACTACCAACAACTAGTGCGAAAGAAACTAAATCTTAAAAACCATACCTGACTTATTCCTTGTGGGTTATTTTTTTTCTTCCTATAGCTAAAGTAGTAGGATCATGTTGCCTATCACTATCTCTAGATGTATCATCCTGAGAAGATGTTAGTGCATCATCTTCTCTAATGGGCCACTCTATTTCATAAGGATCTACTTAGACAAATTTTTTCGCATGAGCCTCCACCTGTTTATCTACCACCTCCCTATTCAGTGTATGTTCTTCACTAAATACACATCCTTGCTTATCATTGACCTTTTGTGCAACTAGATCCCAAAGCTTATAGTCTTTCATGCCTTTTTCATACCTAATGAATATGCATTCTTTAGACTTTGTGTCCAACTTTGATCGTTGATGCTCTTGCATATGAACATAAGCCATACAATCATATATTTTCAAAATAGAATAATTAATCAGTTTTCCTATCCAAAACTATGTAGGAGCCTTTGCGTCGATAATTGAAGATGGTGACCTATTAACAATGTAGCACGCTATGTTTACAACCTCAACCTAAAAAGTTTAAACAAGCATGCATGAATCCTCATGCATCTTGCTCTCTCGAGAGGGATCCTATTCATTTTTTCTGCTACTCTATTTTTTTGTAGCCGAGCTTTTGTTTTATAATGTCTAGTGATTCCTTCAATTTTTATAAAATTTTTTGAACTCACAAAATTTGGATTCCATTCCATTATCTGTCTATAAGTACTTAACCTACTTTTCAATTTCTTAAATATTTTAAACACCTTATTTTTGTGCTTCATGAAGTAGACCCAAACTTTCATAGAGAAGTCATCAATAAATGTTACAAAGTATATCGCTCCACCCTTAGATGAAACTGTCATGGATCCCCATACATCAAAGTGTATGTATTCTAACACACTCTTGTTCGTATGTTGTCTTGTTTTGAAAATAACACTACATTATTTCTCATACAAGCAATACTTCCAAAAATTAAGATTTCAAGTTTACTCCATCAATATTACATTTACGAATTTCTCACAGAACCTTATCACTCATATGGCCAAGGCATAAATGCCATAGACTAGTGTCATCAGTACTTTAATCCAAAGGAGTAGTAACAACTGCTCTACTTATAACACCCTGCTTCCACTTTGGTAAGCCCTAGAGATTTGAACTTGACAGTATGTATCTATATATGGTATACTTGGTATATGTGAGCAAGAGGGCTAACCTCTGTGCTCTAGAGGCCTAGGCATGGCTTAGGTGTGATTAGAAAAGAATTGACCAAATTAGACGAGATTTGGAAAAACCAAGAGCCAAAAATGACAAAACTTAGCATTGGTGATTGATCACTAATACCATGATCGATCACCAACACAATGATTGATCATGCCGTGATTGATCACCAAGTCCATGATAGATCACTAAATCATAGTCGATCACCAACTCAGATCATAGGTCTCGGGTCTTTCTCAGAAACCTTTTTTGTATCCCGTGATTTGTTTCCATGATCAATCACCAATTCAAATCACCACATGATCTGTCTCCATGATTGATCACTACTAGAAAAAAGCAACATCGAGATTCATGCTAACACGTGATTTCACCAAAATCTAAAATGGAACCCACTTGTGACGACCTAAACCTTAATTTTTTTTACTTAAGTTTAAAGACATGAGGGAGAGATAAATAAGATAAAGAGAAGGGAAATTTGGGAGAAAGATGAAGGAAACCCCATTTTAGGTAAGGAAAGCTTTGGAAACCCACCCCCATGAATGTTGAGTTGGCTTTTAGATATTCTCTTGAGTGTTTTCACTAGATCTCACTAGTTCTTGGTGTTTTACACCATTTTTGTGTAGAGAAAGGAAGATTATGTTAGTATTATTTTAAAATTTTAAAATAATAAAATTTTATTTAGAATAATCATTGGATGCATTCGATTTTAAGTTATATTTATTTTTGTTGCAAGTTAAAAAATATTCATTCTTTAAATGTTTAGATGTTACATATTTTAATGATATATTATATTAAATTGCAAGTGGACCATTGTATATAGATGTAACTTAAATACTTTAAATATTGCATACAAAATTTAGTTATATTATAATATATATAAAAACATCAGGCATTAAAAGCAATTCATCATTGTTTGCTTTAATGTATACCATTAAGTATTAAAATGATATTAAATGATAAGAGTAAATCATCTATGCATTGAAGAATACACATCCTAATAGTTGGTGATGGGGTCCTTCAATATTTTCTATAAATTAGATAGTATTTGGGGTTTAGAAATGTGGGTTTTACATGTATTAACAAAAGGTTGTATAAATGAGAGCTTTGTGCTTTGGGTTATTTTGTGTTAACAAAATTCTATAATTTGTATATTTTTTTTACTCTTTATTTGAGCATTATTTTATGGAGTGGTGTTATTTTGTACATTGCAAATGCAAGCAAGGTACAAGAAATTATGGCTCGATTGAATTTTGAGACTTGATCATTAAAACCCTATTGCACCAAGAGGAGAAAATTAATGTCTTAAAGAAAGCAACTACAATACTACACCTTTGAGAAGATATGATCTATGTGATCCCTAAATTTTTCTAATAGATTAAAGGTTTCCTTCAAGAGGAAACTAAAGGGAAGAAGAGTCTACAAGAAGAACTTGAAAATCTTTGAAGAAATAGCCTGAGCAAGTAGTTATATAGAGTATACATATATTTTATCTATAACATAATAGATCTATTGGCTTTCATATTTGATTTGAGAAGTTTTTTATGCATACTCCATGGTTTTGTACTTAGGTTCTTAGATCTAAGAATCCTTTGCTTGTAAATTGAAGTTTTGTGGTAGAGATTCTATGGTTTTCAAATTATATAGCATGAAAATGGTTTTTATTCCATAGGAAGGTGGTTTATCTTGTTAGAAACTCATAAACCCTTAATATCTATGATATTCGCAAGAGATTCTATAATTTACATGCTAAAATTTTAAAAAACCTCATATTTATACATGAGATTCATATCTATTTGAAGGTTTTGATTGCCAAAACATTTTGATTCTATCCATATTTTCTTACGATGAATTTTAAACTGATTTATTTGGTTTCCTACTTGAGATGTGAAGTATTTGAAGCATGGTCTTTCTTTCACATTTCATAGAGAAATCATATTTAATATATATGTTCTATAGATTAAGTATCTTGTATTGAAATTTAGGGTTTTGGCTTAGATTGTGAGATTGGATAGGTGAATGGAATCCTATTTAGACTTTATCTTGATATTGGAATAGCTAAGTTGCATGAATCTATGCTTGAGAGTTCCAATTTGGATCATTCTCTACTAATTATGTAGATAGATCTATTTGTATATAGACATTTATTGATTTTAGATCAGATTTATACGAGTATGATGAAATCCCAATATGGATCGGCCCTTTAAGGCATTCATGATCCATTTTTGAGTTGACCTTTATGGTTAGGAGATGAGTGCTTTTGCATAATATCTTGTGAAGAGAGTAGATTAGGGAGGAGATTTTCCATATATATCTAGATCGGGAGGTGACGTCCTACGCATGTATATTTTTTGGGGAGGAGTTGTCATATATGTATATATGTAATTGTGAGGGATTTTTCCATATATATATATATATGTATATATATATATCTTAGGAGGGGTTATCCTAATGTTGGATATATGACATGGGAGGAGCTTTCTCATGTATGTATGTAGTTGGGAGTTGATTTTCCACAAATGCACAACTAGATTGTGAGGCATTGTCCCACGTATGTATATCGTTTGGGATGAGTTTTCCTATGTATGAATGAAATCTATGAGATGTTTTTCCATGAGTATATATATAGTTGGGAGGTGTTTTCCCAGTGGTATGGATAGTTTGGGAGGTGTTTTCCCATAAGCGTGTATATAGTTGGGAGGTGTTTTCTTGGTGTATGGATAGCTTGGGAAGTGTTTCCCCACGTGTGAATAGGTTAGGAGGTGTATTCCTACGTGTGCATATAGATTGGGAAGTATAGTCCAAAGTGGGATATTAGGTAGGAGAAATTATCCCACTTTGTGTTTATCTTAGGAGGTGATATACAAGGATATGTGATAAGTGACATGTATTAAGTATCAAATGAACTATGATAAGTGATAGGTGACACGTGGTAAAAGTCAAGTGAACTATCATAAGTGATAAGCGACACACGATAGGTGTCAAATGTCAAATGACAAGTGATAAACAATAAGCAATCACCGATAAGTGATAAGTAACAAATAATAAGTGATAAATAGTGACAAATGACATATGTTAAGTAAATAACAATATGAGACATGTGAACCACGATAAATGTTAAGTGAATAACGAAAAGTGATTGATAAAACATAAGAAACCAAAAGTATACAAAGTAATTAAGAAAGGAAGTGAACTTACATAAGTCTCATTAAGAAAATGAATAAATATAAATTGTGAAAAAGAAATGGATAACGTATAAGTGTTAATAAGGAAATGAAAGAGACTAAGTTTTGAAAAGACAAAGGAGATCATATATGTTGCTTATTTTGTAAAGTAAATTGCATAAGTCTTTAGCAAATGCATGTTTACATGTTTTATACATTGATTTAGCATTTGAAATTATAAGGTCATATATGTTATTTTGTATTAACAAATATTCGTGCTTAGCTTGTCTGTTTTGTATGCCTACTTACAGGCCATGGACTTACACCTATCCATAATGCTTTTCAAATTGAAGTATATTGAACAGTTGCAACCGTAGGACTATACTAGAGATGATGAATGAAGAACTTGGAAAGCTCAAAAATAGTTTGGTCTTATTTGGATAGGATGTGGACTCATTTGTCTTAAGAGACTATTTATATTATGGATGTTTGGTTAATGGATCTAATTCATAGTTTATAAAAATTTGTAATTTGATGATGCGTTTATATAAAGATACCAGCTTAAGATAGTAGATGATGGATTTTAATTTTAACATATTTTGATGAACGCCTATTTATATTCCGTTATGAGATGTCATTTGATACTTAGAGTGAAAAAATAAAGGTAAGTAAGAGGGTCCTTATGACAAGGGATAAATGAATAAAGGATAGATGGTGATATGATAGATTACGTTATTATTTCCATTGCACGTGTGAATTAGAGATACCACCTTATTATTTTGCTGTGTAGATGTTAGTAACAATGACACATGGACTTGGTATATGTTCAAAGATATAAAGGTTAAATCTTAAGTAACCTAAATATGAAAGTGAAAAAATTTATAGTGAAAGAATCAAGGGATCCGAATGTCATGATCCAAACTCGTGCTCCTAATGAGACCATGAATTTGGGTCGTGATAGTACTCCTTACCAGTGTATATAAGTTTCCTTGCCATTTCCACTTTATGACAACCATGACCCCTTTTAACAACTTTTAGGATCCCACCGATTGCTGTGAAGGTGAAACCATTCAAATCAAGTGCACCCAAGAAAATTAAATTCTTTTTAAGGCTAGGGACATAATTATCATCTTCCAATGTTCTCACCATGCCATCAAACCTTTTTAATTTTAATTGTCCCAATTTCAATGGTTTTACAAGCTGCATCATTATCCATTATAACTATTCCTCAATTATATTGTTTATAAATGTCAAACCATTCCTTGTATGGACACATGTGATAAGAGCATTTAGAACCCAAAATCCATTTATCAATAAGATTATTCATACTTGTAGTGATTGTAAGTAAATCACCATATCCATCTGAACTATCATGTAAAATGCCTACTTGATCTAAATTTTGAGACTTGTCGTTCTTATTCTTTACCTCCTGATTTCACTTTCTTTGTTTATAATCCCTCTTCAAGCTTCCTTCCTTATATCAGTAGTAATACTCAAACTTCTTGTTACTCTTTCCCTTTAATTTCAAGCATGACCTTTATTTGTTTCTAAAGCCTCTATCTTTGCTCTTTTTGCCTTAATTGCTTGATTCACCCTTAGACACTAACCCTGTTATTTAGGAACCATTTTCTGGCTTTATGAGTGTTTCAGTCTCTAATAGAGCCATTTTCACCTCATCAACCCTGATAGTGTCATTTTGAACTAATAGTGTGATCACTAGTGTAACAAAGGAAGATGAAATGGAAGTTAAAAGAAGAAGAGCATTGTTATCCTTCTCAATTTTCATCTTTATGCTTAATAATTGAGTAATATTTTGTTAATTAAAAACATTGAGATGATCCAAAATATTTATTCCTTCATCCATCAACAATTGGTATAATTGTTTTTTCAAGAACAATTTATTTGTGAGTGATTTTTTTAATTTTTTTCATAATCTTAGAACAGACATTTCATTCAAAATATTATATTTTACTTCCGATGCAAGTCATAAGTTGATGGTACTCATTGCCTTCATTTGAAATCCTTCCAATCATTGTTAGACATGGATAACAACTTCTTTACCTTGCCAAATAAGGCTTTTGAAATGCCTATTAGGTTATCCTAGAGGGGGGTGAATAGGATATTAAAAATTCTTTTATCCTTTTTTGAGTTGTTGTGAATGATTTTAATTAGATTTTAATCTTTTTAAAATTAGTCCAAATGTGTGTGTACTACAATGTGTCTACTCAAGAATATTGTTGAACACGTAGAGTGCAAGAATAGTAGTAAGCAAGTAAGTAAAGAGACAAACAATGACACACAATCCACAACAAAACATTTATAGTGGTTCGGCATGATGGCCTATGTCCACTCTTCTAAAGCTCACTCTTGAGCTTAAGTATATTTCATTTAGATTACTAAATACAACTTAGGTAAAAAATATATAGAACCTATATACTTGCACAAAGCAAGCTACATAATAGACTCAGTGTCTCCGGCGAGTGTTATCAATTTTCGGTGTCTTCGGCGGAAGCAAAGTAATATACAAATGAATAGATATGCAAATAAATGCAATGGAATAACAAATATTACCATTAGATGGTTGATGTTGCTATTTTTACTAAGGTGGTAGTGCTCCTTGTTGAGCTGGTTTGTCTTAGTACATCAACACTTTTTTAAGCTTAGCTAACCACAAAGGAGTTTTCTTTAGGGAGAACTCAAACAACACCTCTCACAAATATAGTAGCTACGTAGAATAGAGAAGGAAAGGGAGAGAGTTTCTTGAATGACTACCAAACTTTTGAGCTCAAATAATGGGGAGGTAGATTATTTTCATTCTTAGAGGCTCACTTTTAGCAAATGAAATAACACTCTCTTGAATGCTTGAAGTGTTTACCCTAATGGAAAAGTTTCCCTTTTATAGAGAACAGAAAAAGCTCACAACCCTTTTATTGAAATTTTTTCAAACGGGCAAGAAACATGAGCCATTCATTTAAAAACAAAGTTGGCGTCCATTTAAATTTTACCCAGGCATGATCGATCACGGGGTTTGTACTGAACTTTGGTAATCAAGAACTTGTTCTTAATTCTTATTCTCCCTAATCAAATCTGGTGCTTTGATACCACTTGGTGAGTCTTGAAACAATCTTCTAGTACGAATAACAAAAATAAGTAAAAATAATATCAAAGCAAGAAAAATAAAAGATGAAGATTTACATGGTTCAGTGATGTGTTTATGTCCATGAGAGGGAATCAAATCTTTCTTCACCATGAGAATGCGAAATCCATATAAATAATTTTTTTTTTGTTTTTTTTTCTAAAGCCCAAAACCCACACCTTTTTCCTTTGTGTATCCTCTCTCAGTCACTCACTCTCAAACCTGTGAAGAAAGCCCATAAAAAACCCAAACCTTTTTTCAACTACCTTTCCTTACCCCCCCCTTTTTTCTTTCTTTATTTTTTAATTAGATTTTTCCTCAAAGGAGTTGTCACTCTGGACTCCCCTCATCCAACTTCAACTCAAAATATTTCCCCACCATTGGAACTTCTTAAGATCTAATGGCTGAAATAAAGACAAACTCAACAATTAGAAATATATTTAAAGGTTGTTTTATCCAATTATGGTCTTATTCTTTTAATAAAATAATTTTCTACACTAACTATTACTATAAAGACCTACCATAGAAGTAGTGGTGTCCAAATCACTTATCAATTATTATTATTATATATTTTTTTTATAGGCAATTATAGGTAAAGACAGGTTTTGAACCCAGGTCTATGGTACGACATCCATAGACTTTACCAACTTAGCAAGCTGGAATCTTTGCTTATCAAATTTTGTAGTGCATGTGAATGGCTGAATGCCTGCTCCCTATACAAGGATATATGTATGACTGCCATGTGGGCCTCGGTGGCCCAAAAAAAAAATCAACTACTTGGCAACGGTGGCCCAAAAAAAAAAAAAAAAAAAAAAATCAACTGAAACAATTCTTTCTTTTAAGTAGAGTAACATTTTTTTATGGAGGAGGGAGGGGGTAAATAATAGGAATAATACCAACTACAAAACCATAACTAAAGTCTAAAACATTGTGCACTGAGATAGGTTTTATTGTTCTTTTTCCGAGATTTGTGCAGAAGTTCAGGCTCTATAGTTGGTTTCATTCAAAAGGACAAGATCCGAGCAGTGTGCGTGAAGCACATACAGCGGTTTTTTTTTTTTTTTTTTTTTTCACTTTTGATAAGCTCACACAAATACAGCCCAGCACATGTGCATGTAGCTTACCAAATCAGTGGTTACAGTCTTACAGCCATTCAATTGGCGGGCTATCTCTTTGAAGGAGGACAAAGCAAACATAAAACTAACGATAGGTTTAATCTTCATCTAGTACTGCAAAAGACTAGGGGTCCGTTTGGAAATCTTCCAAAGAATGCATTAATAGAATAGCTCCAAATTTCATCCGACAACATTTTTTGACACTAAAAATAATAGTGCTAAAAAAACAAAGAATGAATTCTTTGGGCCCATAGGTGCAAGAATCGATGAACAAACTTATAACCTTGACTCCTCATATCCATATCAAAGGAAAAACTTCAAATAAGAAGAGAATATGAATAACAATTTTGTTGAAATAGAAAATTTTGAATATAAATGAATTTATCAAAATACCCTTAACACACAAATTTACCAGAATACCCCATTTTCTCTATTTGTTATGGATAGATTTTGGTGACTATGATGAGATTGAGCTAAAGTTAATTGTACAATTTTTTTTTAATGGATTATTGGTTCAACATATTCAACAGTATGCCAAATTCTTGTATCAATCGGGAAAAAATGGATTTTTTTGCATGTTGTTGCCAAACAACATCCTACTTAAGAATATATAAAAAAATGGATATTAGACTAAATGTTACCAAACGTTCATTTAGCCAGGGAATGTCTCCAAAAAATGAAAAATCTTAAGAATTCATTTTCTAAATTCTAGAAAAGAATCAAAGAATGGTTCCCAAACAAGGCCTAGGTCTCCATAGAAGGAAGAGAAATATAAGTCAAGAGCTTGTGCATTGGATAAGAAGAAACATCTACCGTCTAATTAATGGGCTTCTAGAGGTCGTCCACCTCTACAAAGGTCCAAATTGGGTGGTCCACATGTACGTATTAAATGGAGGTAGGATCCATGAATGATAACAGACCACTATAATGAAATCTTAAGAAAAAAAAAAAAAAACAAGGGAATTACATGGAGTCATGTAACTCCTCTGCCATGCAGTAGTGATTATCATTGTGCAAGCCAACCTCCACCTCTCCCCTCCCTCAAAGAAAAAAAAATTGTGGAGTGTGTATTCTTTTTTATTTAAAAAATGTAATTTCATGTGATTGGGTGGTGGTGCTATTCCTGTGTATTGTGTCATAAAGGATATGTTTTTTTTTTTTTTTTTTTCTATTTGGTTGTAAAGTGATGCAATGCTTTCGTTGATTTAAGGTTTGGTTTACAAGGCTTATAGTTCATGTAACCCCATGTATGGGCCGCTTTATTATTAACTCTTATAAAATGCTTTATATATAAAAAAAATCTAAAACTACTTAAAATATTTTTACAATCTTCAATTTAAAGCCTTACTCCTATCGGGCATTCTTCCAAAAGTCCTTTCAATGAGTTGATAACTTCAGCAGAATCTCCTTCAATTATTACTTATTGCGTTAGCATAGGTCGGATCTTCTTAATACTTCTATGTTGTGTCCATTAATGGGGAGTGAAAAAGTATTTTGAAAGTATTTTAGCAAATATATTGGCGGGCCTCTATACATTTATTGCACTTCTGTATTTATCAATCTAGATACCTTTATCATACGATTTTTTTTTTTTGGATTTTTCCTAAAACAGTTCAAAGTTTTGGCAAAATTGCCAAATAACAAGGTAAAAAAAAATTAATTTACCAAATCGATTTTTTTAGGAGTAAATTTGTAAAAAATGAGGTAGTTATCTGTTAATAGGTTTATTTTTTTCCTTCTATACCCCTGAGCCTGCCAAATAAATTCTCTTTTCGACTCCCTTTCTAATTTCATCTCTCTCAGGAATAGATTACTTGTCTCTTGTAGTACTGTAGCTCTTGTAAAATAATCTCTCGTTGATTTGTATATATCATATTGTTTGATCTTGACATGGCAAGCTAACAGGACCATCCTACATTAATGACCTATATGTGTAGCTCGTTAATAGCCACCAATACATCCATCTCACAGAGGCCTTGCTCAATTTTCGTCACGTTACTCTCTTGGCGTGCTCTCTATCAACACCTTCAGCATGTTCTTTAGCATCTTAATCGTTGTGTCCAGTACAATCACTGAGAAGATAGATAAGGGTACATGCATATCAGATCAATTATCTTCCATTCAGGCTTGTACCATAAAATTGTCTCTCCAATCATCACCCTGATACTCTGAATAGAGTCCCCAAGTACGTGAAGATAAGCCCTCTGCACGTTGATGTTCTGCTACTTCTTTTTATGACCAGTTTTTACTTTGGGTGTATCCTTTACAGATTTCTGAAATAGAGGTTCAATAAGATCAACGGTTTCATAAATGTGATCGGGCTCATGGCATTTAGACTGTCCCCATGGTAGTGATGTGTGACAATGTTTATCCCATGGTTGTGGCCCCAAATTGAGGCCATATACAAACAAGACACTACCGGAGTATCAAAACAGAACTGCAGTGTTTCCAAGCTTTAAAAAAACAAGAACTGTTGGCAGTATCATGTCGGATCAATTGTCTTCTTGAGAAAGTAAAGAAATAGTAAGATTGGTGCTTGGCATGAACAATTTAATGGTGAATTATTTCTATCCCAGTCATATGCAATTGAGGATAAGAGAAGAGAAAGAAACCGTGATGGCACAAAGATTATAAACCAAGAACGCATGGGAAAGATTTGGTATAAACTGAATAGGGTTAAAAAGGTAATTATGTATTACCAAAAACTAATTTCACAAATAATTTTTTTTACCTCATCATTTGGTAATTTTGCCAAAACTGTGAACCGAATTGGTAAAAATCTTTTTTTTTTTTTTTTTTTGATAAAAATATCATACCATTCATACCGACAAGTGTAGGCAGCACAGAAGATAAATACTAAGGATGCAATAGACGATTCCCACAGGCATTTTATCAAAATTTACCTCTATTTTCTGAAAAGTAACGTACTGTAAACTCTACTGTCAACAAGCCAAAAACATCAATTGAGATCGTCTGTAGGCTGGCCTTTAGACCAGCCTGTAGGCTGTGACCTATAGGTGACATGTGGCTTTCCCCCTTTTATTTTGCAAAACCACCCCTCTTTCTTATTTTAAAACAGGAAAACCAAACCCTCCCCTTTTATTTTGGAAAACAACCCCTCCCTTTTTTAAAATGCTAGGGTGTAATGCATCATGTGTGCAAATCGTGTACACCAACCAAGGGGCAGACACATCAGCATTGAAAAGTGATAAGCACACCTCAAAAAGTGTCTCACTTTTCGGCGCTGATTTGTCCACCCCTTGGTCCGTGTGCACTATTTGCACACAGATTTTGTGCACATGAAATCCGGGCTCGTGGGTGTAATGTTTTGACCCGACTCGTGAACCCGACGTGAATCCAACACGAAATAACCAGGTTTTGAGTTAAAGTGGGTCAACCCTCTTTCACACAATTAATAAATGGGTCGGGTTTGGGTTGGGTTGAGATTATACAAATCTGACCCACCAACATGAATTACCACATAACCCATAAACTTGACACAAGCCCAACACGAAACAAGCGGGTTAGGCTTGACTGAAACCGGTTTTGGGTCAAATTGGCTCGATTTGGTTTGACACGATTAATAAATGGGTCGATTTAGGGTTGAACCATATAGTCATATACGGGGTGATATCCTCTACGTCACCCCCCTTGTGAACCACTCAATGGCCATACAAGGGGGGGAATCAATTCACTTTTTGGAGGTGATGTGACATCTCAAAAACTGAGTTGATACCCCCCCCCTTGTGTGGCCATTGAGTGGCTCATAAGGGGGTGGCGTAGAGGATTTCAGGCCGTCATATACCCTTATTTCTACACAACACAGACCCAAGCCACCAGCACGAATTACCACCAATTGGGAGGGAGGGTTACTGTGGCCGTATCAGAACACTCCCCACCCGCTGCCCTAACCTGACCCATTTGTTAATCGTGTCAAAGCAGGTCAAGCCTCTTTGACCCAAAACCCGTTTACAGTCAACCGTAACCTGCTTATTTCGTGTTGGGCTTTTGTCAGGTTTGTGTTAGGTTTATGGGTTAAATGGTAATTCATGTTGGTAGGTTAGATTCGTGTCATCTCAACCCAAACCAAACCCAACCCATTTATTAATCGTGTCAAAGAGGGTTGACCCACTTTGACCGAAAACCCATTTACAGTCAACCCTAACCCGATTATTTCGTGTTGGGTTCACAGGTTGTGTCAAACATTACACCCATGAGCCCGGATTTCATGTCCATGGAATATGTGTGCAAATTTTGCACACGGACCAAGGGGTTGATACATCAGTGCCGAAAAGTGATTTACACTTTTTGAGGCACGTTTATCAGTTTTCAGCTCTGATGTGTCAGCCCCGTGGGCACGATTTGCACATGAATTTTGTGCACATAAAATCTGATGCGTACACCCTAGCATTTAAAAAAAGGGAGGGGTGGTTTTGAAAAAACAAAAGGGGATGGGCTTCTGTTTTAAAATAAGGGAGACAGGTGGTTTGACAAAATAAAAGGGGAGACTGGAAAGCCACATGTCGCCTATAGGCCACAGCCCTATAGGATCTCAATTGTAAAAACATACCCCCTGGATTTCATGTGCACAAAAGATGTGCACAAGTTATGTGCATGGATCAGGGGGTGGACACATCAGCATTATCACTTTTTGGTGCTGATGTGTCCGCCCCTGGTCCATGAGCACAATTTGCACATGTCTTGTGTGTGCATGAAGTCGGGGCTCAAAACACAGATATTTAGCTTTTCAAAAAAGAGGCCCGGTTTGCTGTGGAACAGTGACACTTTTGTTGGGATATATGTGCCTGCAGAGGTCGTAAAATGGTCTTGCCTGTGGGTCAAGCGGATTTCCTGGAGCACTTTTACTGGAGCAAACTTGAAGCACCGGGTGACATGTGTGTGAAAAAGTGAAGAGAAACTCAATAGTGATTTACTTTTTCTGCTCAGGTATCGCCTGGTGCTTAACGCTCACTCCAGGAAATCCGCTTTGGCCAGTGGGAGGGGATCTCAAGTATAATGGCAAAGGTTGCTGTTGCAACACTATTCTGACACATAACAGTTGAGTTGGTAGTTTAAAAAGGGATGATATCGTCTGTGCTGCCCCACTCTGTGACGCTGAGGGGCACCCGGGGGGGGGGGGGGATCATTTCACTTTTTGGGAATGTCACATCACC
>JAOXJP010000003.1:17026657-17059468 GCA_025762735.1 Platanus orientalis | reverse complement strand
CAGAAAATCATACTGTACCTTATTACGAGAATGCCATCATGCCACATGCTAGGCCGACCGTGCCACACCAGGCCACAAGTGCCCCATGCTCGACATGTCCGTGACAAGTGTCCTATGTAGCCCTTTGCTTTTTCTTTTACAGTGCCAAACCATTGAAGTTTCGAAGTTCTAAGAGATTACCTGGATGACCACTAAGCTTTCACTTTATAGAATTATGGTCTATTGGAATTACTTTGTAGGGATTTGAATCATCTATAATAAAAAAGTGTTATGGATTCAATCTTTCCAAACATGAACTGTAAAGGGTATTTGATCAATAGTTAGGGTTTTCAAAGGTGTTTTAGTAATTATAAAATGATAAGGTATATGTTGACCGAAATAGCACTCGTAACGGAATGTTTCTTGTCCTGATTGGTTCTTAGAGTCCTTCCAAAAACCCTAGCACAACTTTCTTGTAAAACTAGGATTCCTTAAGAGGGTCAACGAATCAAGTTTTGTCCAGCTCAGCTCAGGCTTTTCGCACAAGGATTAGGTTCAGACTCAAGCTTAGCAACATGACGTGCTTAAGCTGTAAGGCTCACGCTTGCTGCAGCTCACCAAACTCAAGCTTATTGCTAGATACTCAAATCTTGAAGCTGAATAACCCAAAAGCCAAACATGCTCTTGAAGGTTAAAAACATAACTTGTTGAAACAGGCCCAAAAATCTATAATCTATATTATAACAAATTATATGTATAGTATTTAAATATATGATATAAAAGCTATATCTACATGTATTACATGTTTTAGTTAACCAAATTCAACTCAAAGCATATACCAGCTTGCTAAGTTGGTAAAGTTTATGGGTGTCGTAACACCGACCTGACCTGAATTCAAAACCCGTCTTAACCTACTAATAAATTAACTGTTAATGTTTACTCATATAATAATAATAATAATAATAATAATAATAATAACAAACTCAAGCTCAGCTTTAGAAGCTTAAAACAAGGTTAAGCACACCTCGTGATCAGCCGAGGGGCTCTGTGCCCTAGGAGTACCCTTTCGAAAATTAGACGTCAGGTCAAGTAGCGATGGAGGATGATTGACTTAGGAGCCTATGTAAACATGCTACGAAACGTGGTGTAATTGTGAACTTGGTGCCTCTTTTTGGATACCTATTTTTAATTGAGTGTTTTTTTTAACGATTTTAACCCTTTAATACACACGTGTCATCCATAGCGTGCTCAGAAAGAGTCACAGACACTTTTTTATTTTTTATTTTGTCACAGAACAGAACATTTGCTTTGGTCGGGGAATATAGCCCGCCTCACGTGCAGTGCACCCTTTATCCCTTCGAAAGCGACCCAACGGAAACCCCCAGGCTTGGTTTTGAATGGTCCCGCGGTCATGCATTTCTTTGCGTAAGCTCTCAGCAGTCTGCAGAAAAACCCTAAAAGGCTAAAACCATCATCTGTTCTCCTCTCATCTCATAATGATGGATTTGGAAGATCACATAGAACGAATTCTGTGGACGGAACAGCAGATTTCCGATCGAGTTTCCGAGCTCGCTTCTCGGATCTCCGACGATTTCAAAGTTTATTCATCTTCTCTGGTTGTCGTCGGTGTCGCCACCGGCGCGTTTCTGTTCTTGGCTGATATAGTGAGGAAGATTAGATTGCCGGTATCCATTGATTTTATACGAGTTGAATCGTATGGATTTGGAACGGAGTCGAATGGAGCTCCGAGGATTTCGAGCGATGTCAAGATAGATGTCAAAGGAAAGCACGTAATTCTGGTATAAAATCTATCTGGTAATTTATTTATTTGTTTTGGTTGTAGTAAGTTGTGTTTAAGTCATGGTGTTTTTGTTTGGATTTCTGTATTTGTTGTTTGGTGCTTGGTTTCTGTATTTTTGGATGAGATAGGATTTATCAAGTTTCATGAATTGTGAAGGTTTACAGTTCAGAAGGTGTGGTTTGACACTCTTTCAGGAGTTTCATTACCGTTGTCTTTGTTACGTATAAATTAATTTTCTTATGAGAAAAATAAGTACATTAAGAATGGTAAAAAAAAAAAAAGGAAAAAAAAGGGGATAAGACATCCCCACATATACAAAGAAGAGAAAAACACACATAAACAGCTCTACAAGGAGGACAGAAAAATAACCCAACATTAGATCCCCATAACTCAGGTCCCAATCCCTTGGCAATATCCTGTTTTTTTAAATATCCATGCCCCTTACAAAGCTAGACCCAAAAAAGCAATCGTTAATTCTCCTGTACACCTCGAAAGAAGGGTCTACATAATTGTTGAAAACATTGTTATTGTGCTGTAGCCATAGTGACCAACAAACCACTGCTGGCACCAGTCTCCAGATTCTCTTTGCCTTAACATTCAAGGCTTCTGTCCTCCACCTATAAAGAAGGCCAATCACAGATCTGGGGGTGACACCCAAGACATCTCAAAATCCTTTACCATCCCAAACTGAACCTCCCATGCATAAGGGCAATGAAGAAGCATGTGCAAAATTATTTACCTAAAAAACGCATCTTCAAAATTGTCTCCCCATTTTTGTAACAAAACTGTTATCTGTTTGTGAGATAAAAAGCTTTTTTTTCATCAAAATATCTATTGCCAAAATTTTTCCCAAAGCTGCTGTCCACATAAAGAACTGAACCTTTTAAGGGTCTGTGTTATACCATATTTCCTTCCAAGGCAGCTCTATACCTTGAGATGGATCAAACTTTGCATATCACACTTTAACTGTAAAACGCCTTCCTGGACCTGAGGTCCCTACTCTGCTATAGTGCTATCTTTTTTATCATGAAGCATCGGACTGAACTCCAATCTGCCTAACAGCTTGGTAACAGCTGGAATCTCTTAATTAAAGGCTGGTCTCCTCAAGAGGGTCTACCAAACCGTCCTTCTCTGATTCCTCGCCACATAATCTGTAATCTTTGCATTTGGATTTGTGGCTAAGGCTTTGATGTCAGGGTATGCCTCCTTAACCTGAACATCCCCGCACTATCTGCCTTCTTAATCTGCAATCCTGCAATCTTTGCATTCGGATTTGTTTTTCTTTCTTGGAGTTCTGTTGTGGCTGTGTTTTTTATTTTCTCTGTTGGGATTCTAGGATGATCTAACACCTAATTTCTTAGTCTAAGAGATAGTATATTATAGACAATAGGAAACAGTTTGTAGTGAAAATGGCTTGGTAGACAGAAAGTAGGGGCTGAAGTACTTCCATTCAATGGGTTCCATAAACGGATCTGTTATACTGACATTTGGTATGTTAGATCATTGTAACCATTTGACCTACATATCTTATTGACTTTATAATCTTTTACCATGCAAAAATGGGCCACGAGATAGAATAGTTACACTGAGTGGGTCAAAAAGTAGCATCAGAAATCACCTTGGTAAGATCCATCAAATGATGGGCCACACTCGTTTGCATCTAGGGACTTGCATGGAAATGCTGTTTTTAGACTTTATTATATAACCTATAAGAGGAGTTTAAACACTCTTATCTTTGTTTCAATCTTTTCATATGATAAAATTGTAAAGTATTTTGAAAAAGAAACAAAAGGGGAAACTTGAACTGGCTGGACACATGTCAGTCTTGAGTAATTCAATTATGCTTGGATGGTAAATCTAGTTCATGTCATTACTGTTTTGGAATAACTGACTCCAGGGTTTAATTAACTATTATTATTCAGTCCATCATATAAAATTTTGAGTGGGAATGATAAAAAAAACAAACACAAACAGACAAAAAACAAAAACACAATAGATAAATAAAGAAAGAAAATGAAACACAGCCAATAAGGAGCTAAAGCTTCTTATCCTTGGATAATGGGTTTACATTGCAAAGGGAGGTTGCGTTGGTTCACTATGGCCAAAAGATTATAAAACACTCAAATAGGTTTTACAGTGAAGAGGAGAGAGCTGTTTTATTTATCTAATGATGTAAATGGTATCCTTGGCTTAGTAATGGTTAAACTTCGCTATAAACACAAGCTTCTTCAACCTCACCCACTTGAACTAGCACTGATTCACTGAAATTGCAAAGCTTCCCTACTCTCTGGTGCACAATCCTTGTTGTTACAAGTGTTCAGAACTCATAAGTGATTTCTATGAGTTTCAAATTGAAGGGGGCTAGATAACAAGGGTACCTTACTGGTGGAGCTCAAGGACCAACAGCAAGGAATGGGTGAAAGTGCTTCTTACCAGTCAAGAGGAAGAAAAACATACTTATGGATTGCCTAGGACAATTAGCCCTGTTGTTGGTATTTGTAGTATACCTTTTTCAATTTTGGTTTTTTCCCTTTTCTTTATGACATGCTTTAAAATCCCACTTGGTATTATGTAGTTGATAATGAAGTGGATTTTTCTTGTTTATCATTGAAATACCTTTTTTTTTAATATATATAATTCCCCCCCTCCTTTTGGTAATGTAATTGCCCCTAGTTACATGGATGGAAGTGAGTGCAACCTATGTTATCTCATGTATTAGCTAAATAGAGGACTTCACTGTTTATAAGTTAGTAAAGATTACTCTTGTGCTTTTATAGCTATGTGGTGGAGCAAACTTTGCTAATACAGGTATCGGTTTTAGGCTTGAGCTTTTAAAGAGGAAGATTGAATGTCAGATTATATCGTTTTATATTCCTATAAAAGGTACACAAATGTGCCCTTTTTTTCTAGGTATTTTCATAGCATTTAGATGTGCCATGTCATGTGTTTCATGTTCTTTTTTATTGATCACATTTATTTTGAATGTTGAATAAATGTGCTCAATTGCTTCAGATACCCTCTAATTGCACATCTCCATGTTTCGTTTCAGGTTGAGGACATTGTTGACACAGGAAACACTTTATCCTGTCTCCTTTCACACTTAGGATCAAAAGGAGCATCTTCTGTATCAGTTTGCACTTTCCTTGATAAGCCAGCAAGACGCAAGGTCCATTTTGAGCTAGTGGGAGAAGGAAAGTTTTATCGGGGTTTTGAGGTAACCTTTCTAATATCATTGTTGATTGGAATATTTTTAATGAAGTTTTTTATATCCTAACCCTGTCCCCGCCAAGAGTCATTATTTTTATTTCTTTTCGTATGTGCAATTTTCTGAAATTTTTCTATATTTTTTATCAACAATAGATGCATAGAACTGACATGGTGTTGAGGAGGTAGTTGACACAAGAGTTGGAAGTTGTTCCTCTTTACTTCAATTCATCACAACTGATTGGCTCTCTCTCCATGCAGATGGTACTTACAGTACATATTGTGTGTTGTGTCTGGCCATGTTTGGGATTCATTTCTTTCCATCATTTTTCTGAACTGATTCTGTCGACATTAGAAATGGCACATAGAAACTTCTTAGTTTCATGGAGGAAAACCCAATGTGCTTAAACTTATTTTTACAAAATGGGGGGTGACCATTTTCCAAATAAATGTTTGCATGTGTTTCCGCTTCCTTGGAACGTTTCCAAGAATCTAATCCAAATGCGGCATGAGTTTCATGAATGATCTTTTCAGTCATGCAAATTGTCAATTGCTGAATTTATTTGTTCTTACAAACATGTAGAGGCAATTTCTACACAAGGCCTGATGAGAAATAAGGCATTGTAGTCCAAAAGTTTAGTGTGTAATTAGGTCAAATACTTGGGTGTGGGACAAGAAAGGGCGGCTTGGCCCAACGGTAAGGCTTACCGTTAGCGTCCTTGGTGGCGCGGGTTCAAGTCATGGAAACAGCCTCCCCAGAAATGGGGGTAAGGCTGCGTACATCTTGCCCTCCCCAGACCCCGCGTTAGCGGGAGCCTCGTGCACTGGGCCACCCTTTTTTTTTTTTTTTTTACTTGGGTGTGGGACAAATCAGGTCTGTCTAGCCAGAAGGCCTTGGACAGGGCAGATAGTGATTTGGGATGGTGGGAAAGAAAGGCTTAGGGGTTAATATGTCAGAGTTTATAGGGAATTATGAAGGGGTTATGGCAAGGGCTAATGAAGGCCACGAAGGGGACAGAACTCATGAGATTCTGGTCTGATTTCTGTGGGGGGTTTTTAGAGGCTTAGGGAGGTTTTATGTGTTTAAAATTGATATATGGGCCTGTTAACATAGTGGTTTGTGGAGCTTAAACCCAGCAGATACCATGTGTCTTAAGATAGAGAGTGTACCAATGTTCCTAGGTGATAAATCTGGACAGGCTATAGGATCTAATGGGAGATTAAGTCAGGGTAGTGGTAGGCCTGATTGTGAGTCTAGAAAACTGATGAAAGGGGACTCAAAAGAGGACTGAATAGAGGGTCTCACGATCAGGGATTAAGGCTGAAATTCTAGGACTGAAATCGGGGCTATTGGTTGCTGGTTTTGGGGATAGAACAGGGTGTAAAATATGCTTTAAAGGCCTGGAAATCAGTGGCTGTGTATCGGTGGTATACAGATCTATTTGTGGTCCTTAAGAACTGAAATAGTAGGGTGAAATCAGGGACTGTCTGAGGAGGGGTCTGATTTCAGTAGCTAAAATCAGAGGGGATCAAATTATTACCTGAAGTCGAGTAGGGAAATAATTCCTGGAGCTGCCGCAGGTAATAGAGAATGTATTTCAAGGGTTGAGTGAAAGAGAAATGTGATGGGAAGTAATGGGATGGCTTGTTTATTAGTTTTGGTTCCAAGAATCTAATCAAGAACGATTTTTGATGAATTCTTGGGGTTTCTTTAATGACAGAATAGCGAAAACAGCAATAAAGATTAAGAGAGATGGTGAAGAAGAAAGAATGAGAGAAGAGTTGTGTCGAGTAGATGAGAAAGAAGAGGGAGAGAGACCCCTTACTCATGGATAGAGAAGAATAGAAGGGATACCGCACCTCAAGAGGAGAGAGAATAATGGAATACCACACCCAACGAACCTCAGTTCACACTCAATTTAATTCATAATTCAAGACTAAACTTTATTTTATGTTGTGTGTGGTCTTTTTATAGGCTTTACAAATCTTTAAAATAAATAGAATCCTAAGCCTTAATAACTCCTATATTCTAGGACTCCTTTTTAAACAAGCTTCCTAAACTAAAGACTTCTTAAAAGACAAGAATCCTACTAAAACAAAACTTAAAAAAAGAAGAAGATAAGAATCCTAATAAAAAAGCTCCTAAAACTTTCAAAACTCTAGGCTGTCGATTTGGCAGAACTGGGCCTCACTTTGACCTTCCAAAGACTCCAAAAGGGACCCAAATATGAGTTGCACAACTAGCACATGTGTGGGTCCCATTTGTTGGGTTTAACAGTCCACAAGAGATTCCAAAACATGATTGTGTGCACACAAAAACCCCTAATTATTATGGCAAATTTTTCCTTATTACATCTAGACCCCTAAAGTAAAATTATTCTAAAAAAAAAAAAACTTGGCCAAAAAAAGGCTTATTTACAATATCAAATTCCTAGTCTACCCATGGTCTTCTAGCTTTTTCTTGTGGACATAATATGCTCTCGCATCAGATAGGCTGATTCTTGGATGGGGCTGTAGCAGGCTTGCATTTAAGGGCTCGATTGCCTAAGCAGATTCATTGTCTTAGGTTGCTGGTTTACTGGGATAAAGTAGCTTGCACCCATTAACTTTAACGTATTAACAGTTAGTGAAACCCTCTGAATTGAAGAAGCATAGTGCAAGCCTACAAGATACAGGGAATTTCTTTTACAACACAATACAGTTTTAAGGTTTTTAATAAGTTAAAGCTACCTCACCCCTGAAGAATTGCTAAAAATTGAGGGTAATAACTGTAATACTCTAGAGAGCTTAATTGCTTAAAGGACAATGGATTTCACAATGCTTTAACAAGTTACAAGCTCTTTTGCTAATGAAAAATGTTGAAAAAGGAAAATAGTAGGATACAAAATATAAACAGGGATGCATAAATGCAATAGTACTATTTTCTTTTTTCCTCCTGATCATATGGTACTTGATGCAGAAAGATAGATCTGATACCAAAACTGATGTAGGATGATACCGAGTTTCTTAAAGAACCACAAAGTTAATGTAGTGGCAGCAAGAATACAATTTAAAGCACCAAGAATTGAATGGAGCACACCAATTACTTTTCAACTTTAGGAAAGTATAAGAATAGAAGAAGAAAGTAAAGTAGAGGGGTTTAGAAAAAATTTATATAAGAAAGAGGGAGAAAAGGAGAAGAAACCTAGAAGCGCAATTCTAGAATTTCTGTGATAGAACCCTGAAATCACCAAAATACCCCTGGTCGTGCGTCAGAATTCTGACCACTATAGGGAGTCTATATCCCAAATTTCATAAAGTTTTGATGAGTTTTCATTAAGAAATTTTTAAAAGTTTAGACATTCAAAGATTCTTTAATGGAGAAAACCAGAACAATGAGGGAATCTTTGATTATAAGATGATAGGGAAGAAGAGGAATCCGGAGGAGTATTAGGGGTTTTGTAGGGGAGACATAGGGGATAACAACCCTAACAGAAAAAGATAGAAAGGGGAAATATAGGGGAGGCGATTTTCAAGTAAAGGGAACCCTGAAATTTCTGTTACAGCATTAACAATAGACTATAGATTAATCCAAATAACAGAATTTTTATAGACGACTTTAGCTGGATTTGTTAGAGTCAAGTGACCTATAGAATGAATAACAAAACCGTATAAAATATTGAACAAAATACCTCCATGTGATTGGTGCACTTAGGTCCATAAAGTAGGTCAAGACACCCAGCTGAAATCTGAGACTTAATTAATCTTTAATTCTGAAATACAACACTTGATTCGTCTAATATTGATGATGAGCAACAAGAATGGAGAAAAAGATGGGAGAATAATAGGAGAGATGGAAGAAGAGAATATTGGTGATGTGGAATTAGAAGAAGAGGAAGTGGAGGAAGAAGATATGATAAAAGTCGTAGGAGAGAGAGAGAAGAGAGAATATAGGAAGGAGAAGAGGGGAGCCTCACGGCTCCTACTATAGAAAGGGGGAGCCTCGAGACAATTTTAATTCATAATTCATTGATCAAAATCGTTGGGAGGGTTTTGCCTCTTATAAGCTTACAACTCAAAAGAAATTATGAACTTTCTAAGATTAGAAACTTCTAAAACCCAAGACTTGGCTCATAAGAGTTTCTAAAAACTAAGAATTTTCTAAAACTTGAATTGCCTAAAATTTAAACTTCTAAAACTTGAATTGCCTAAAATTTAAACTACTAAAACTAGGTCACATAGGTGTTGTAGACTAGCTTGCTTTGTGGGGCCCATGTGTTGACTTGGCAGCTCACTAAAAGCCAAAATAACTAGGGATGACCAGCCAACACCCAATGAACTTCTCAATTAGCCCTGGCTTTTTAGCCTTGCATTAAAAAACCTAAACTACCTTTGGTTAAAAGGCCTTATTACAAAATTGACTCACCTCGTAAAACACTTAAAATAACACAAGAACATACAATTTGAATCTAGCTCTCTTATGTGGGGGAACATACAAAAGTCTCTTTATGTTGTCCGCATCAGTACTTCCCCCCCCCCCCCCCTCCTCTTCATTTTTCTCTTTCTAGTGGTGTGCGGAGTCATGATTTTGTTTATGTCTATGCTTTCTCCAGGTTGTTTGGGATCAAACAGCACCAATGGATAGCATAAACAGAAGGATAAGTCACCTTATCCTAGTGGGGATACTATAATATTCACTTATATCTGTTCTGTTGCACTTAGCCTAATCTAGCTAGTTTGAATGCATCTAGGATCTTTTCTTCTTCCCTCTGTTGTTGTAAAACATTCCATAACTGATGAACAACATCAAAATGTTAAATATATTTTTTTGCAGTGCCCGGATTATTTCGTCGTGGGGTATGGTATGGACTTCGCTGAAGTCTACAGGAACTTGCCATATGTTGGGGTCTTGAAGCCTGAACTATACAAGTGATTAGATCTGTCAGTCACCTTACATTTTACAAGAAGTATGCTTTTTAGATTACTTTTACTCTGGCATATTTCTCCCAAATAGATTATGTCACCACCAGAAACTGATCAGTAATGCTTACATTATTAGAGATGAAAAGTGGAAATAATGGGTATTCAATGAGAATTCATCCCTCTGTGTAATCAAATATTCATTTAAATTAGAAAGAATGTATTGTTTCTACAAAGATGTTTTTCTCTATATCATATACAATGTCCTTCGTTTGTTTAACACCATAATTTGAGCCATTTGTCACTTGAGAGTTGAGGCCATTTCTCCAATCCTGACTGCCCATGGTTTACCACTGACGATTCTCTCCTGATCATTAAATTTCTTTTATGTTATGCAAAGTTTGGTGGTCGACATGTGGCAAAGAAATCAACAAAAGTGAAAAGGTGAAGTTGGTGCTTTTAATTTTTCACCACATGTTGACCACTAGAATTTGCAGAATGTTAACAGAAGTTAAACGATCATGAGAGGATCTGGGCTGATGGTTTACATCGGTTTTGTTGTAACTTAGAAGTCTTACCAGTTGGATGATCACGAACCTAATGATTGAGCAATTCCAGACATTGACAAAAGAAGATAATTTTGGAACAAAGTGAAAGAGAATAATATTTGCAGTGACCAATTGAGATGGTTAGCTAAACGAGCGTGAGCTGAGCTACATTAAGCTCAGCTTGCTAAAAAGTTCGCTCATTAATTTATAAATATATATATTACTTAATGAAGTAAACATCAAATCAAAAAAGTACTTATGTCATATCCATATTGTTTTATCATGAGAAGTGGGATGCCAGTCTTGCCCTACATCTCAAAACCAGTAAATCTTTCAATGAAGGTATTTGTTCAGGAAATGCTTAATTCTACCGGAATATGCAAAGATAAAGTGTTATGGGGAGAACCTCTTTGTGGCTTTCTTCACTACTCCAGGAGACAGAGAGGTCGTGCGGAATGAAGGACCATGGCGGTTTGACAACCATAATGTGGTCATTACTGACTGGGATGGACGGCAAGCTCCTCCGCTGATTGATTTTCAATATGCTCTGTTTTTGGTGCAATATCACAACCTCCCTCTCGGAAACCATACCTAGTCAATTGCAGCACAGTTAGCGAACTCAATGGATCGCGTCTTCCTTAAGAGATAAAAACACACAAATCCAAGAGGGAGTACCTGTGCTAAGGGTGCGACTATTGATTGACACAACTAAGCGCCTACAAGCAAGAATCAAATTCAACTGGCCGTATGGATCACTGGAGTGGATTCTGGTCAGGTATGAAGGGCTACCTGTCTTTTGCAATAGATGTGAAGTTATTGGGCACGATGTGAAGACATGCACAAAAGGGAGAAGAAATGCACAAGGGCCGGAGAGCTTAGAGTTTGGTGGGCACGATGTGAAGACATGCACAAAAGGGAGAAGAAATGCACAAGGGCCGGAGAGCTTAGAGTTTGGTGGGTTCCTTCAGGGCAGCTCCCCCCAAAAGACAACGATGAACGATGAACGGAATCGGATCGTGATCTCAATGCCTCCCAGATCAACATGGGATTCTACCTTGGCAACGGGACCTGAGTTTACGACAGTCTCAACCCCCAAACGATGCTAATCTCAGTCCTGCTGAGCCGGCATCAGTCAACTTAGTACACGATCCGTGAATGCTATGGTCCACTCTACAGTGCTACTTCTATCCGTTTTTTTTATGAATCAAGAAGCGTCTGTATCGTTGCCCGAAACAAACCACCGGTCCACCCATTGAACCCATGCAAACCACTAGTGAATCGGGAAAGAATGAATTGAGCCAATTGGGTCCACCCAACAACAAACGGCGATTCAACCAACCAACTAAATGCAGTCTGTGAATACGATCCATAATCGTAGAGGTTTGGGCAACGGGGAAGGAAAACAGAATGTCAAAAAGGAGACGAGAAGCTCAACAACTCACGTGGTAGAGACAATCCCTCTTGACCCCAAGAAAGCGTAAAACCGAGACTGAGCATGAACGATCGATGAACAAACAAACCAAAGCAAACTACCCATCCAGTTGCAATCCAGGTGAGTCTCCATAACACCCTCACCTCTTCATTTCCAATTAATAACAATAACTTGAATATGACACTCCAAGAGGGAACAAACACTCTTACTAAACTGAATACATGGATCACTAAACTTAAAAGGTGCAAGATCACCAGAATGGTGATGCGTAGGAACCACCGAATTTATTTGAGGACTAGGGTGAGCAGTCAGGAGATGTCACTCAGTAGTCGGCCAATTGGTGGGCCACTAAACCTACCAGAGTTGTTGAATCAGCCTACCAATTCTCTTGAAATCAATCCCTCGTATGATGTAAACAAGTGAGTTCCCATTCCTGTCCCAGACCAGTTACAGAGGTCGTCATGAAAATCTCAACTTGGAATTGTCGAGGTTGCGGGAATCAACAATCAACTAAATGAAGCAGCTCATGTGCTCCAAAAATTTTGCAAATATTTTTTCTAGCTAAAACTAAAGGAAGTTGCCAATGGGTAAGATCCAAATTAAGATTGGCAAGAGAGTGGAAATTAGACGACTGTGACTTAAACGGTCCGGCATGAGGGCTTGTTCTCATGTGGAAAGAAGGGCTTCATCTAGAAATTATGTCATTACTCGATGGATTTGTGTGAAAAATTGGACTGATGAAGAATTAAGACCCTGGTTTGGAATGTTTCTGTATCGAAAACCAAAATGGATGCCGCGAGCCAACTTTTGGAATGATTTTACAAATTATGTTAATGGTCTCTATGGCCCTGTTCTGTGTATGGGTGATTGGAACAACTTGTGTTCCTCTTCAGAGAAGTGTGGTGGAAGTCAACCCTTACGAGGAGATATAGAATTGGATCGAAACGTCCTTGATTCAACAAGTCTATGTGACCTTGGATGGAGACACCCCAAGGTTACCTGGGCCAACCAACAATGGGGAGGGCAAAGAAATCCAGGAAAGATTAGATAAGGCTGCAGCCAATGTGAATTGGAGAACCCAATACCCCACAGCCTTTGTGGAAACATTGATCTGTGTCGGCTCTGACCACTTCCCAATCCTTGTGCACCTATCCACACCTTGTCAGAATAGGCATTAATGCCCATTTAGGTTCGAGTGGTTGTAGACGAACTATGAAGACTTCTAAAATATTGTAGCTGACAACTGGAATAGTGATGACTCACCAAATCCTAGGAGAGATATGCTGGCCAAACTCCAATGATTGCTTTCAGTTCTTCAATAATTTAACAAAATGAGAATTGGCTTAATTCCCCAGAAAATTCAATGCTTAAAGGATCACTTGCAATATCAGTACTCCTGCCAGCCATCCCCCCAGATAGTCCAAGAGATTTATTATACCATCGCTTAGTTGGATACAATTCTTCGATATGAAGAAATTTTGTGGGCTCAAAAATCCAGAATTTAATGGTTGCAGATGAGAGATAAAAACACAAATTCTTCCATCTCTCCACTCTTAATAACAGGGCCAAAAATTATATTTCATCAATTAGAAGGGCAGATGGTCAATGGGTTCATGGTGAGACCGAATGTGCACATATGTTTTCTATTCATATTTTGCATGATTTGTTCCAATCTTCCAACCCAGTGGAGAGTGATATTGAGCCGTTCATATCCCTGGTCAACAGGCACCTATTCATCCAAGCCGAGGAATTCCTAGATAGGTCAATCTCAACAAAGGAAGTTCGAAAAACAGCTTTTGAGATGGGCCAATTAAAAGCTTAAGACTGAATGGATTCCAAATGGGGCTCTACCAAAAGTATTGGGACACAATTGGCCCAACCACAACTCAATATACCCTGGACTTTTTCTCTAACCAAATCTCTTTCCACACCACCAACCAAACCTCATCACTTTGATTCCAAAAGTTTTTAATCCGGAGCTATCCAGCCACTTAAGACCCATCAGTCTCTGTAATGTAAATTATGAGATCATTGTTAAGGTTCTAGTGAATCGTCTTAAATAGGTGATGGAGGATATCATTTTTCCAACCCAATCAACCTTCATCATCACAAGTAGACTCATATTTGATAATGTCCTCATAACACATGAGGTGTTACATCATATGAAAAGCCATAAAACCAGATAAAATCTCATGGTGATCAAAATGAATTTAAGTAAGGCCTACAGTCATGTGGAGTGGGACTATTTTATCCATCTCATGATAAGAATGGGTTTTAGTGAAAAATGGTAATGTTGGAATAAGCAGTGCATCTCTACCACTTCATTTCAAATCTTCTTGAATGGTATGCTTGGACAGAGACTGGGAGCATCTAGAGGCTTAAGACAAGGGGATCCCCTATCTTCTATTCTCTTATGTGTGTTGAAGGCCTCACGGCCAATCTAGAGTTGGCAGAAAGTAATCATAAAATTCAAGGAGTTCAGATAAGAAGTAGTCCATCGATCAACTATTTTCTATTTGCTAATGATTATTTCTCATTTTGCAAAGCAAATAGTGGTAGTGTGGAAGAGTTAAAGTCCATTATGGGGTCTTTTGCCAAGGCTTAGGGTCAAGAAGTAAACATGGGGAAATCAGATTTTTTCTTCTGCCGAAAATCATCAGATCAACTGAGGTCCCAGTTATCTCAACAATTGGGGGTATAAAGGAGAGAGACCACATGGCTAAACACATTGGGCTTCCAACATCCATTAGGAGGTAGAAAGTTCAACTCTTTAATTATATCGATGGTTGAGCGGCAAAAAAATTATGAGGTTGGAAAAGTCACACCCTCTCTGCTGCAAGGAAAGAAATCCTAATGAAATAAATTATATCGACTTTGTCGTCATAAGCCATGAAATGCTTTGCTTTACCAAAATCCATTTGTGATAAGATTGATGCCAAACAAATGAAATTTTGGCGGGGAACTTTGGAATCTCAAAATCCACTGCATTGGATCTCATGGCAAAGACTTCGTCAAATGAAGACTAACAGGGGTATGGGGTTTAGGGATATTTCCAAAGCCAACCTGGCAATGTTAGCTAAACAAGGATGGAGTCTCTTGACAATCCCAGAATGCTTATGAGCGAGATTAATGAAATCGATATATTTTCCAAACAAAAATTTTCTTTAGTAAGAGCAAACAAAAAATGGCTTTTAGGGTTAAAAGAGCCTCCTAAAAGAGAGAAGTTGTTTGGAAAGGATGTCACTGGGTGGTTGGAACATGAGAACAAATCAACATATGGAAAGATGCATAGATCCCCTCTTAACCAAGTCTTAAGCTTTCCTTGAACCCTTCTTATATAAGCACTGTATCTATGGTGGCTGGCTTGATTAATCCAGTTGTCAAAACATGGAATCTAGATCCTATCGCGGCCCATATCGGAAGGAGAAAGATAGGCCATTGTTAAGATTTTCATACCTTTGACTCCCCATCCAGATAAAATAATATGACATTATGATAACAAAGGGCTTTTTACGGTGAAATCGATATATGGATTATTGACTCAATTTCCAAGTAACCCAATCAATCAAATGGCCCCAGCCATATGGAAAAGGATATGGCATATGTCAGTCCCGAATAAAATAAAGTTGTTCATTTGGAAAGCATGCAACGAAGCTCTCCTAGTAAGACAAAACCTCAATAATGGTATGCCTTTGTAACGCCTTGTTTTTATTTTTAGAGCAGGGGTATTTCGGGGATTTTTTCATAAACAAAGGAATAAAAAGAAGAGAAAAGAGGGGTTTTACCCCCATCGTGCGCTGGTGAACCCCGAGAGAGAGCTAAGAGCAACAGTGAGGGAAATTTAGGGAAGAAGAGGAGAAATCAACGAAAAATCCGTGAAAATTCATTAAAAAAATCATTATTTTCAATAAGTAACCTCTCTTCTTCACTTTATAATGGACTTTGCATGCTTGTGGGGTATTCCTTCCTCTTCCCTGTAAACCCTAAATTACTCTATTTTCATGTGTATTCTCCATAGTTCTATAGCCTTAAAAAGTTGTGTTGTGGTATGGGTTTCAAGTAAGAGAGATTTAAATCCTTAAGGGTTTGGGGAAATTTAGGGTTTTTGTTAAAAATAGGTAGTAGTTGATTATGGCTTCATGTCTTTAGAAGATATTGCTAGTAATTTGAAAATATGTTGTCTGATTAAAATTGTATGGGTTTCAAGTAAAAGAGATTTAAATCCTTGAGGGTTTGGGAAAATTTAGGGTGTTTTTTAGAAATAGGTAATAGTTAATTATGACTTCATGTCTTTAGAAGATATTGCCAGTAATTTGAAAATATGTTGTCTGATTAAAGTTGTATAATGTTATTATTTGTGATTCCTTGATTTTAGGGAGATGTTCTATGTTTCTAAAAATAAATCCTGATGTACTAAAGTCTTAAATTATGCAATAATGAAATAAATTTGAGAATTGTTATGCTTGTTGTCTAGCGGAGTTTCTGCAATTATTTAACATGTTGTCAATTTAACTTCTTGAATATTTATTAAAGAGTAAAGGAATGAGGGATTATTCTCTAAGGTAATTTCTAAAAAATTTATGGGCTGCTATATGTAGTTGAATATCTATTTCTCTGTTAGTTTTAATTATATGGAAGTTCTATGCAATAGTATATTAATTATGGGATGTTTTTCCAACTGAAAACAATTGGATATATTTTAGTAAATTTTGATATATTTCATGGACAATAACTAGCGATCCTGCTAATGTGATATGATGATTTAAATGAATGGGTGATTTTTATATCTGTTAGAGATCTTAATTGTTTTAGACATAACAGATTAGTGGAATTTATTGTGGTTATATCACAATATGCATAATTCTTTAATTTAAGTTGAAATGATGCATTCATGATTATTAGGATTGCATTGCATACTCTATTAGGAGCTAACAATGCAAGGGAAGCTACAGTCAATTTTAAGTGTCACACGGAGTCACTTCATTCTTATGTCTAGTATTCTTGGTGGCCGTAGTATTCTATTTATCATGAGATATGGTTCTTCTATCTGTAATCCTGACATGTATATTGTGAGACTTCGTGGATGGTGGTTTTGTTCTTATATGGGCTGAGGCATTATGATAGAATTTATTGTTATTCCCGTATATTGAGATGTGGAAGGGACCCCAGGATATGAGATCCGAAGCCACTTACGTGACTCAGATGGGAGATCACTAGGCTAGGTTCATTTGAGCGACAATCAGGTGGACGCGCATGTTACTAGCTATCTCTGCATATAGAGATGAAGAAGGAGCCCCCAGGCATGGCGACCTGGAATCGCTGACATGACTCAAGTGGGAGATCACTAGGTTGGGTTCATGAGGCCATAGAGCATATCCCTACATATAGAGATGTGGATGGGATCCCCATATCTGATCATTTCGGAGCTGGTGACGAGACTATCATGTTGGGTAGATTGCTAGGCAGGATTCAGGAGCAGTATTATGTTTTACTGGCCCAGTATGTTGATGATGAGATTATTTTACAGTTGACCACTACGAGGCCTATGCTTTTATATATGAAGACTTTCTGGATGTTATTGTTGAGTCAGATGGGTATTTACATTCATTATTCTTATTATGGAGATCAGATTATTTACATTTAATTAGTTAAGCCTAGGAGAGACCGGGTATCTCTCGAGCTTAATGTGAGGCTAGATGAGTTACACCTTATCTATGATTCTTATGGCGAATATCAGACTTCAAAGAGAAGTGAATATTGTATCCTTTGATGCATGCATTCATGTAGAAGCATTGCATCTTAATATGATAAAAACTTGTTTATTGGAAATGATTGACTCTCATATTGAGTCATTGATATTATGTGATCATGTTATGTGAGTATTATATTCATTCTTGTTGTCACATATGAAATGTCTTGGTATGCTGATCTTGTTTGTATTTATTATCTATTGATTGTTATTTCTTTTACCTGATGACGTCTGCATGGAAAATTGTGAGTGCATGTGTGCTATAACTTGTTGAAGGATGGTTTACTTACTGGGCATAGACCTAAGATACAGGGCTGAGTGTATGCTTTTACCCAAGGTGATGCCAGGGCATCACAGGCTGTTGTGGAAGGTACTCTACATATATTTCAGTTTCTTGCTAGAGTATTGATGGATCCTGGTTCTACCCATTCTTTTGTATCATATGATTTTGCATCTTTGCTCGGGATAGAACCACAGTTACTAGATTATAGATTATCTGTTGCTAAACTTGTTGGAGATTTAATTGTTATGGATCCTATTTTTTTTGTATATTTTAGGACTTTACACCTCTTATATTTATACATGTACAATATAACCCTGTATGTATTTTTTGATATGGGATGATGGAGAGCTGTCATGTGGACGGCTTTCTCAATGATGTAGACACACACACACACACACACATATATATATACACACTTTTGTAGTGTTTTACTATCTTTCTATCAGGTTTACTTGAGTTGACATGGGGTTTATCCCCATGGGCCCTATTTACGGGGAGGTGCTGCCAAAATTTTATTATGGACCGTGAGTCTTTTTCATTTTAATGAAGTGCACAAGGTATTTTACTCTTCATTTTTCTTATTGCCACGTGTCGGCATTCGACGAAAATGGCTAAATTCCGAGGCGTAACAAAGTTGGTATCAGAGCTATGGTTTAGTCGTGGTAGCACCATGATAAACTATAATTATGAGAATCATGGACTCACTAAGTTAAGGATCCTAGGAGGTGTTGAGGACCACAGAGCCATAGGGTTAAAGTTATATAGGAAAAATTATCAAATTCATATGAATTGATTCTTTTGTGATTATATGTTTGTTGCTTATATAGGAGGTTTGTGCAGGGATTTTCCCTTTTGGCAGCCCCTTTGACTCGTCTCACACGCAATGATGTTGATTTTTTATGGGATGATCAATGTGAAGCTAGTTTTCAAGAGTTGAAGGCTAGACTTACTTCAGCACTAGTACTTACTATTCCATCAAGAGGTGGTGTGGTTTTGTCATCTTTAGTGATGCTTCTTATAAAGGATTAGGCTGTGTTTTGATGCAGCATGGTAGGGTAGTAGCTTATGTTTCTAGACAGTTGAAGAGGCATGAGCAGAGTTATCTCACTCATGATCTAAAATTGGCAGTTGTTGTTTTTGCCTTGAAGATATGAAGACATTATTTATATGGGGAACAATTTGAGATCTATACGGATCATAAAAGTTTAAAATACTTATTTTCTCAAAGAGATTTGAATATGACGCATAGGAGGTAGATGGAATTCATTAAAGATTATGATTGTACCATTCATTACCATCCAGGGAAAGCTAATGTTGTAATAGATGCACTAAGTCGCAAAACTAGTATTTTGATGGATGGGTTGATGATGAGACAATGACATCTTCTTGAGTCTGTTAGGGACTGGAATATTGAGTTTGAGTTGCATGTACAAGAGGCTCATGCTATAGCTAGGATGACTAATTTGGTGATGACTATCCCAAAAATTCAGGTTGTATATGTTAATAGACAGTGTAACTCCAAAGTCCATAATCGTGTTCAATAATATGTTAGGGATCCCAACGAACGGCTGGGGGTGGCCTGCTGGAATCTCCCTCCTTTGTAGCTTCATTTTGTTTTATAATGAAAAAAATTACCCAAAAAGCTCTTATAAAAAAATAAAAAAGCATAATAGGTGGTCTATGGTTTCATTCTCAAATGCATAAGCCACTCCTTAAAGCTCTTTCGTTATTCTCTTATTCGAAGTCTAAGTGGAGATCCAAACCAAACAAAAAACGTAAGATCGCAATAAAAGAATAGGTGGTCTATGGTTTCATTTTCCAAACCACATACCAGACAACTTGGTTCCATTTTAGCCACATATTTATACAAAGTAACCCATATAGCAATGACACCTTATAAACACCTCCTAATAAATATAACAACGCGATGGAGAAACTTTACATTGGATTATTTAAAATTGATTTATCTACTTTTTTAATATAAATTTATGGAATAATATATTTATTTGTTAAGCTTTCCCAAACTCACCCCACCATTTTCTCCCCATAGATTGTGATCTATTCTCTCGCCCCATAGAGTGAGATCCTGCAACCTGAGAGATCGTTTCTACAGTAAGGACCACAGGTAGTAGGTATTTTGTAGTATTCTCAAATGTAGATTAGAGTTAGTTAAACTTTGTATATGTATCAGGTTGGATAGACTGGGGGGGTTTCCCAATGGACCTAGTTGTGTAATTTTGCTGCCAATTGCATTTGCAGGTATCATGTGATTTGAATTCTAGAACCTTGGGATCTAGTACCCTGAAGATGTATGAGTTTTGAGGCAATACAAATCCTAAAAATCCCAAGTGAATTTTCAGCATATTTCACAGCTCAACATTAGTGCCCTGTGAAGACAAAACTTGGCAATTTTGTATGTATAGACTGACTTTATGCTAAATTTTCCTGAAGATAAAAGAATTCAAAATAGAGAATCATCTTATTAGCTATCAATTGCATTCAAATGAATTCGAAGAATAGCTACAGCTATGTTGAGATGGAAAATTTGTCAAATAACATCTATTCGTCAAATTCTAGTCACTAAATCAATTAATTTTTACATTCTTTGAACTAGTGAGCTTGGTGAGTTCTCTCCTTCACCATAAGATTCCATATTTGAGATTCATGGATCATGCCTAGGGCTGTCAATAGGGTCGGGCCAACCCAAAGCCCGATTTGACAAGCCCAAAAAATTGGGTGGGCTAGGCAGGTAGAGTTTCGAGCTGGGTCGGGTTCGGGCCCAAATATTAGGCTCAAACTAATTTTTAGGTCGGGCTCAGGCCCAAGTTATTTATGGTTGATGTTCGATCCGACCCAAAGTGAATAAAACATAAAACCAGCTTAAAACCAGTCCGAAACCCGAAAAAATGATTTTTTGATTTAAGTTTTTCATTGGATTAATTTGGATGGTGAAACAAATTGCTACTAAAGCTCTAAAACTTCTACCAATTTGGATGATGAAAATGTAAAAGGGTTTGGTTGTTAGAATAAAACAAATAAATTTAGAATATTTACCAACAAACATTGTTTTAGTTGAATGGTTAAGGGCATAACATTTTTTGTATTTATATGTCTCTACTCCATTTTGGGCTATCCGAATAATTACAATGGACCAGACTCGGGCAAAGGTGTTCGGGATGTGGTTTTATACTTCGGGCTAGGCTTAGGTTAACTCTTGCTCGGCCCATCCTGGCCCGATTAACAACCCTAATCCAGCCAGATGTTGATGTTTCTATCACTTGCAATGTTCCAACAAATTCCCGCTTTCAATAAATCTCAACAGTTCATTATGCCACTCCAAATAGGTGAAACAAAGGTTGGGATTTTTCCATCCCAAAACTTCCTCAACAAATATTTAGCTTTTAGTAGGCATACCCAAACAAATGTTGGGTTTTGATAGAACCTCCATCATATTTTTGTAATTTAAATCGCATCAAATCTTGCATGTAACATGATGCTATGAGAATGGATATTTTGATAAACACACAATATTTATTTATTGTATATTTACTATAATACCCTCTTGTAACACATATTTATGAGACACCTTCGCAAGGTATCATATCAAGTTTTGATTGGTGCTGATGTGTTATATCTCCATTTAGACCAGAGATGATTCAAACTAGGGTAAAAGGTGGGACCAGCCAGCACTTAAGCTCAATGTGTAAATTGTCTAGGCATTAGAAGCCAAGGATGCTAGCCCTACCCCCCACCCCCCCAAAAAAAAACCAAAAAACAAAAATTAAAAAAGGAACCTCCATCAGGATTTTTTTTTATATTGCGTCTACAGGACACATCAAAGAGGATTAGGATAGGGTTGAAAACAGACCGGACATGAGCATATCCGTTTTTGTATCCTATTCTACTGGATATTATAAAATTATACCGTATCCTAACCGTTTAAACAATTTGGATTTCAAACCGGATTTCGGATATCCGAAAAAGAAAAAAAAAAAAAAAAAAAGGAAATTCCAATATGTTGTAACAATCGTCAGTGCATTCTTCCCTAACCCATGTCTATCCACTCCAAAATTTTCGATGCCGTATACCTATGGGTGTTGAAATGGATCAAGATGGAACAAATATGAAGTAAATAGTTGATATATTTTTAAGGTTTTTAGTTATTAGGCTATTTATGATTGTTGAATTAGTTTTAAATTCAACAATTTATTATCTATATTCTATATATTGTTATATTTTTTCAAAACATATATTAACTGGAACGGAACAATATATATCCATATCCTAACCATTTATACCGGATATTTTTATAAACATACCAATAAGCTTATTTCGGATACGACACGGACAAGAACACTGTTATTTTTCGGATAACCTTGCAGCCCTACACCTAAGGGCTCATTTGGTTGGGGGTTTCTAAAGTGAAATGGGATTTTCTAATGCATTTCATGTTTTCCCGATGAGGCCCTTTTCAGATGTTCAATGGGGAAGGTAGACTTATTTTGGCCTATTACATTTTATATTTCTTGGACAAATTTAAACTATGTAAGAGCCTTAACACTTTTGGGGAGCTTTGTTGTAATTATCAAATTCAAAACTTTTCTTGGCTGTTGCAATATAGTTAATTGGGTCACCCCTTAAAATGTGCAGAAGCTTCACTACTTTGTTCCCTTTCCATCCATTTCTAAGATTTCACTTTCCACACGTTAAAAAGGGTAGTTGATTCAAACTTTATCTCCTTTATCTCCTAAAATTTTACTGATTAGAAATGTGAAAAAGTGAACAATATTACTACTATCTTGTTCTCTGAAAATAATAATAATAATAATAATAGAAAGCTTGCAAGTTAAGCCATGCTATTTGGAAAGTACTTGTAAGTTTGTGAGCATTCCAATGAAATAAGCCCACACTTGCAAACCCCAATTAGATTTAGCACGATACACTTCTTGGCAAGTTCGCGAACAATCAAATGACATAAGCAATTATGATTGTGGATGCATAGATCATGATTTGCTTAAACACAGAGGATTAACTAAGAGACAAGGGTACCACTTAGAACTTACTAAAGTCCACCTTTTTTCATAAGATTTGATTGAATAGAGACCGAATCTACACTTAAAACTGCCAATCTTTTCATGTACATGCACTAATCAATTCAAAAAAGTTCCTATTAAATGGTTAAGATCATTTAAATAATCTGATTCTTGGGCATGGCTCATCAACTTAAATGTTGCTTGTATTTTTGTAGCCCTGTAAATCTGAATTGTACCAGTTGAGATCATCTCGTGTGAACAAATTATCATTTGGCTTGAGGAGACATACACACACAACATACCCCAAAATATGATGATTTTCACTTGTGTACATCTCCTAAGCCCACCAGATTATTTGTGGATAGAGGCAATCCTTTCGGGAATTGTACACTAGCATGTTTGTATGAGAACATTAATGGTGCTATGAGTTCTCTTCGTTGGCCTGCAGCCAAGTAAAACTACCATATAAAAACGATATCAACCATACAATTCAAACAACCTAAAAATATAATGCATCTTATAATTATTAAGTCCGTAATTAAAAGACCAAAAAAGTGTTTTTTTTTTAATAATTAGGATCAAGGGGGTCCTGTGACTCTACTGTCTCTATTATTAAGTCCGGGAGGTGCTTTCTGTCTCAAGACTCTCAAAACCCCCGACCCACTATCCCACCAAACACACACAAGAAGCAAAATAAATAAATAATTTAAAATTGGAAACAGTTGCAAAGAGAAAAACCCTCTAATTGACCTTGTTATTAGTACAAGACCAGTCTAAATTGAATCAATAAAATTGGAAACACTTGCAAAGAAAAATAGCAAGTACTTTTCTTTCTGATGAATGAATGTCTGTGTTAACACAGACATCTGTAGGCGTGCCATTGATTGATTTTTTGAATTTAGTATCTCTTTTTGGACACCTACTTTTTCAATTGAACACTTATTTGAATGTTTTTACTCCCCAACACAACACATGTCAGCGTATAATTTACCATGTACACTACAAACGCTTTTTCATCACAGAACATTTGTTGGGTATTTAAGAAAAAAAGGAGAGCAAGCCCAGAACTTCTTAGAAGTGATGAGTGAACTTGAGAAACAAGTTGGGGTAGAAGAAACATAAGGGTGTTCTTACGAGTGAAGGAACAGTTTTGATCCACTCTTTTGAATAATTTCCGAAGTTCAAAGATGAGACAAAGGAACAAGAAAAGAATGACACGGTGAAAGTTCCATGACTACTTATATTTTGGAGTCTGTTTTCTTTTCCTACTCATTTCATGAGAGGGAAAAAAACGGAGGGGGGGGGGGGGGGAAGGCCCCCCACGATGAATTGATAAACTATAACACTATTCTGGTACGACGGTTGGAGAATATGTATCCTCCAACTAACATTCCAACTAACTTCCGACAGTTGGAATCACCAAATGATATGATAGAGTCGGTTCGTAGAGTTGGGGTGGGGGAGGTTGTTGTTAACTTGGACACACACTTGATGATAAATCATTCATGACCGATGGAGTTGTCCAAACTTCATGGCTTCCTTCCTTCATGTCTTCCAATTTGTTTGGTGGAGGCCATCCCTTCAACCTTGACCGTAACATTGATTTTTTTCACTTAGGTCGACAGTTCTTCATATGCCACACTGATTAAATGATCCTTACCTCTAGATTAATAGAAATTCTATTGAAACCAACCACAAGTATGGACCATGACCAAATAGTTCAAGAAGTGGTCCACTAAGCTTAAATGGTAGATGAGAGAAGGTATGGTTTTGGCTATAGAACCCTTACAATGGTCTTGCAGCACCATATTTGGATATGTAGTCTTGTGTATGGAGGATTGGAACCCATCAATGAGAGGGTTAAAACAGTATGATTAGATAAATATTAACCATCTTATAGATTTCTTTTTTAGCTTCTTATAGAATTTCTCTTCACCTTCCAAACAAGTACAGTAGAAATATACATAATTTTGATTATTTGATACTGCTATTTTTCTCTTTGGTTGGACTCTTTCAATGGTGGGTCTTGGTCCTTTCTACATGTAACATGTGTCCTGAACTAGTGCTACATGACCATTGTATCTACAAGTCTATAACCCTTGACCCAAGCTGCTGCTTCTACTTCTCTTATTTGGAATTCCAAACAATGGATGCAATATAATTCACCAAGATCAATAAAAAAGAAGCTAGGAAATCAGCTATTTGATTGAGGTTTGTTGAAAATGGAACACTAGCTAGAGGGAAAAAATGTTCTACTCTCAAAGTTGTCCGCTCCCTTGTGTTCCCACACCACAGGACGAGACGTCATGTGTTTTTGAATTTTGTGCCTCTTTTCAGATACCTAGTTTTTTCATCTAAAACTTTTTATTATTATTTTATATATATATATACAATTTTAACCCTATACACCATGTTTTTATGGTTTTAACCCTATATATACACCCCAGCCCCTGTGTGTGGGATCCCCTAAGTAGAAGTACAAATATTATTAAATTTTAGAACTGATTTGTGTCAATGAGCCAAACTTTGCCCAACTTGTCACAAAAAGAAGAAACTCAGGCTTGAATTGCCGAGCTTATGGTCGGATTGGGCTCCAAAAGGTAGGATTAGGCTCGGCTTGACACAGAAAAACTCAACAGTTAATGACCCATTTGCCCAATTTATCTTGTTTAAACATTACAGTATCTATGATATAGAAAATCATTATATATATATTGTTATAAAAGTGAAACTTGGTTTGTCCTCACTCAGCTTAGTTCACCGAATTTAAAACAAGGCTTAAGTTGGCTCATAAAGAGCCGAAAGCTGAGTCTCAGCTCATTGCATTATATCCTCTCTAGGCCATTGTCCTGTGTGCCTTGCTGTGCAGCACATACTTCAAAACAGCAAATTACGGTAAATGCTTTTTACTTTTTGGAGGCATGTGTTGCATGGCATGCTCACAAGATGATAGGCAGGACTTTAGGGGCAAGAGAGTATACTGATTCAGATGTCAAACCATAAAAGAATTGATTTGGTTTAATTTGGTTGACCAGCGGCTGAACCAAAATCAAATTAAATCGATGAACGCCAAAAATGTTCTAGTCAAAACTTTTAAGCAAACCCAAAACAGATTAATCTAACTCGGATCAGACTCACCCCATCAAGATCAGGATCAAGACAGGCTTACCCTTAGTTATTAACCTCAGTCACTCACGTGCGCTAACATGTGGTCCGGCGCCTTCCATGCGTTTGTTAAAATTTGGTCGGAGAGAACCATGTACTTTTTCAGTACGGTTAATAAATTCCGACGACCACTCGTCGGTGTTGCGGGAAGACGCGTTTGGACTTTAAAATTAATAAAAAAGCAGAGTTAATGAGTTTGGAAGATTTTAATGGATTATTAGATTTCTCCAATCAGAAGACCAGTTGTTCCCAAGTCTCTCCTGTATTGAGTTGGCGGTTACACCCAAGGTTTTGACATCATCAAAATCCCCCTTAAAAGCAGCATAAAATTACGAAAACGCCACTGGAGGTATTGACCTGCCGTCGTCGTAGGCTTACGGTGAATTTTCAGAACCGAGTGGAATTTATTAAAGTGGGGTCTACATTTTTTGACTTTTTGGGCTGTCCGGATTGAACCACAGGGATTTGGTTGTCGCTCGACCGCGTGGTGAAATTAGAGAAAGGCACGTGGAAGTTTTGAGCATCTCGTACGGAAATTTGTACCCTTGTGTTTGCATGGATATGTGAAAAGACATTTGGACGTGACGATGAATTTGTCTATTTATTTATTATTATTATTAAAAAGAATGCCCAAAAAAGGAGTCGTCCGGTTGACTTCCTACGGTTTTTCCAGTTGGAATAAAATTCTTAGTGGGCTTTGGCGCTGCTAAAGTTTCAGGCAAGTGACGGTGGTGATGGAATGGGGTTTGACTCATCTCCATTCCAAACGATGGAAAATCCCACCAATTCCAATCTGCAAGAGACACGATGCCTGACAAACGGTATTTTTGTATTAATCCACAGTGAGGTAGAGGGTTTTTCCGTAATAGACCGAATGAATGTCATGTGTGTTTTTACAAAAAAAATCCTTGTCTACTGCCGTGTTAACTGCTGATTCATAACCAGTGGGATTTCTCTCCAAAAAAAGGATTTTAAAATGTTTTTATTTATTTATTTTGGAAAAAGTGATGCATTTTCGGTGGGTTATGCTTTTGTTATCTTACGCGCAGTTGTATTTGTATCTGAAGTGTAAAGGAGAATCTGCCACACATCGTTCACACAGGAAGGGTCTGTTTGGTTAGGGGTTCTAACTTCTAAACGTCGTCTGATTAATGTGAAAACACGTTTTCTGATGCATTGCATGCTCTTTGGATAAGGCCTTTTAAAGTTTTTCAACGTTCAATGGGCACTTTTTCCTTTTAAAGGTGCAGAATGCAGTTGATTTCAAATATAAAATCATGATTTGCCGGTGTGTTTAAAACAATAATTAGTATGGCAACCATATATGATCAAATCTTGACAGCTGACTTAGCCAATAGTGGCTCTATATTAATTGAGCGGTAGTGATAATGACTACATGTCTGATTCGTTATGAACAATGGTCGGAAAATCCATTCGATTGGCTTGTTTGGCAGCCACCTGTAATGTAATAATTTCATTTCGAATGCCCCGGACATTTGTAGCAATAAAGTGATGGTTCAAAAATGAACTCATTTAGATTTATTCTGATTTGTTAACTAAAATTATAAATGAAGTCTATCTTAGATTTAAAAAAAAAATAAAAATGAAATGATATAAACTGAATGGATTAACTTTGAACTAACACCTTGCGGATACAAATGCCTTCGAAATTTTAAATGAAACGATTTCATTACAGGTAGCTGCCTAACACGGCCTTACTATTATTCATAAACTTATCATTGTTAAAGAGCGTATATTTGAATGACCTGTTGAACCAATAAAACGAATTTCTTTAAACCATATTGAACCAACTGGTTGAACTACCTTTGCGTTGAACCGGAACACAGGGTGAATTAGACAAACTGGCTTAAAATCTTGCTTACAATGCTCTTCATGTCATCGGCTAAATCCAGTTCAACCAGTATGACTTGGACCCATCCTCGACTTCTGGGTCATTTTGATAACTATGCAAAATAGTTATTAGCCAAAACAAGTACTTAAAAATACATACTGTTTTAGTAATGGTGGGGGAGATAAGACTTATTATTGACTACTAGCTAGATTATATCTCTTACAAATTTATAACAATTTGTAATTAAATTGTCACTTATAGCTTGACTGTTCATTATTTGGAGTAAATTATGTAAGAGCATTTAGAATTTTGACTTTTGAGGAGCTTTGTTTGTATTATCACATCAAACAACTTTTCTTGGATGTTGCAGTAAAGTTAATAAATGGGTCATCCTTAAAAATGAATAGAAGCTTCAATACTTTGTTTCTTTCCAACCATTTCTGAGCTTTCATTTTCAAAACTTTGGAATTTTATATCTTCATCACCGTCCAAAGATTACGCCTTTACGTCATCAATGCTTGTTTAGGTCCTAACCCTACTGATTAGGAAATGACAGAGAACAACGACATAAATAACTTATTCTCTAATTCTTCTCTAATAAAAACTGTTTATATAAAGCTGCAAGTTAAGCCAAACTACTTGTAAAATACTTGTAAGTTCGCAAACAATCAAATGATATACGCGATTGTGATTGTATATTTATTAATCCTACTTAACTTAAACACATAGGATTAACCAAGCGACAAAGGTACCTTAATTTCAAAGAATTTTACTAAAGTCCACCCTGTGTTATAATATTGATTACACTCTAACTAAATCTACACTGAAAATTAAACCAAACGAAGATGTTTGCAATAATCGAACCACCCATCTACTTGTGGGTATGCACAAATCCATCCTAACAATTTTTGTCAGATGATTAAGATCATTCAAACAATCTGATTCTTGGGCATGACCCATCAACTTAATTGTACATTAGCATGTTTGTATGAGAATTGTGAAGAAGAATAATATTATGGCTTTCCATCAATGCACTGCACTGTAGCAAAATTACCATTTTTCCACAACTAATCAACTACTACAATATAAACAAATAGAAAATGTAAAAACATCTTAATTATTAAGTCCTTAATTAAAAGAACAAAATGTATTATTAGATAATTGAGATCATGGGGTTCTGTCTTTGCTCTGTCTCAGGACTCTCAACACCCCGACCCACTATTCCACCCCAAAACACACACACACACACAAAAGAAAAAAAGAAAAAAAAAACTATAAAAATAATTGACAATAAAAAAAATAAATTAATAGATAAATTAATTAACACTTATATGAAAAAAATTGAAAAATGAGATCATGGACTCATGGGCCTTATGGATATTTTTTTTCATGGTGTGTGAAATCAGAAACCCATACCTATAGTCAAGAACACGTGTTTTGGAAAATGCCCATCTGTTAATCTATATCCCCTTCCATAGTTGATAGTTCTATATAAATAGACCAGATTAGCGAAATGAGGCAACGTCTTTCAGCCTTGAAAAGAATTAGCGTGTGATAGGGAAGCCACTCTGTATTCTCTGCGCCCAAGAAACCAACTCCTTCCCTTTGCCCCTCAATTTATTCTTGTTCACCCACATTGTTATCTCCCAATCTCTATCTCCCCATTAGGGTTTTTCTTCTTCCTCCATTCTCTCTCTCTCTCTCTCTCTCTCGTTCGTCAATCTACCCTTCTCAGATTCAAGGTAAGCCTCTTCTATCCACATTATTAATGGTTTAATGGTTTTTTTTTTTCCTTCATATTCTTCGGTCCTTTTTAAGATTATTTGTTTTTCATGAAGTTAGTAGAGGGAATATGTAAAAATGCAAGCAGGTTTTGTAGATAGTCTAATGATTTTTTTGGGTAATAATGCTTTTATGTTTGTTTGATGGTTATTGTAATATGTTGGTTTTGTTGGGATTTAAAAAAAAAATGGTTATATGGAAATGGTTTTTTTTTTTTTAATAAAAAAAATTATATTATTTGATGGGAATGGATGTCACATATGTTGGTTTTTCAGGACTGTTTGTTTTAAATTTGGTAATATGTAAATGGGCTTTCTTGATTGAAGGTCTTCCTTAATTGATCTAGTTTCCTCAACATTTTATCAGTTATCTTTGATTCATTTGTTTTGCATCTTTTAATGACTTTGGAGTTGTAAATCAAATAGTTACACAAAAACCAAGCCATAAACCAATAGTTTTCTTTGTTCATATAATCACCAATGATGAATTTTGGATGATTTATATGGAGGAATCTACCCTTGATTTTAAGATTTATTTCTATGTTATTGCTTTGTCTTAACAGGGAATATTTCGTGTCCTGTAGACAAGATTTCAGTAAGATATCCCTCTTTATTTATTCTAATGGGGATATCTTTTTCCTGCCCTTTTGCTGATTATGATGACTTGAATGCTGGCTTTGAAGCTGTTATTGTGAGATCCATCAGTTTCAAAGGTGATGACATGAGTACAGTATTGCGATCTGTTAGTTTCAATGGCCGAGATTCGGAACCCACCATACTGAAATCTGTTGGTTCTGGAAAGATGATCATTGAAAGATCTGTTAGCTTTAACACGACGACAATGGAGACCATGATCTCAATAAAGGCACCTTCCTCGGATAAGGAAAAGGAAGTGTTTGTTAGATCAGTCAGCTTTAAGAGCAGAGAGCCATTTCCGGGACCAGATATTGAGAAGATTCCCCTATCACCCTCGTTAGATTCAGGCAGCCCCAAGCACGAGGCAGCACTGAAGTTGCAGAAAGTGTACAAAAGCTTCCGGACCAGAAGAAAGCTTGCTGATTGTGCGGTGCTCGTGGAGCAGCAATGGTGAGTCTTCATCTATCTGTAATTCTCTCCCTCTCTTTCTCCCTGTACATTGGAATCTGAATGGGTTTTCCACTCTTGATGCATACTTTAGGTGGAAGTTGTTAGACTTTGCTGAGCTCAAGCGAAGTTCTATATCATTCTTCGAGAAACATGAGACTGCCATTTCCCGATGGTCAAGAGCAAGAACAAGAGCTGCCAAGGTAAGTTTCAACAAAATTAGACATGTGCATATTTCAATACTTTCTTAAACTCTATCTGAATTGTACATATTTCTTCTTTTGTAGGTTGGGAAAGGCTTATCAAAGGATGACAAGGCTCAGAAACTTGCTTTACAGCACTGGCTTGAGGCAGTAAGTCCTGCACATAAAAGAATACATCTGAATGAAACTATTAGCTGGTGTTCCATGGGCTCGTATTGATTTTGCTTATGTTGTTGACAGATTGATCCACGGCATCGTTATGGACATAATCTTCATTTCTATTATGTTAATTGGCTCCATTGTGAGAGTAGACAACCCTTCTTCTACTGGTAAGTTCAAACCACACTCTTCACATCAATACCCAGAATTTAGTTAGAAATTATGGACTAAGATTCATGAAACACATTATTTGAATTTTGAAAACACAGGCTTGATATAGGAGAGGGTAAGGAGGTCAATCTTGTTGACAGATGCCCTCGATCAAAGCTGCAACAACAGTGCATCAAGTATCTCGGTCCGGTGAGCCCCATCTTCCTTTGTGAGCACTCCTTTGGCTTTTCCCAAGGTGGGATAGTATCCCCTTACTATTAAATATTGGTTTGTCATGCAGACTGAAAGAAATGCTTATGAAGTTATAGTGGAGAATGGAAAATTCCTCTACAAGCAGACCGGGAAGCTCCTTGATACTTCTGAAGGACCCAAGGATACCAAGTGGATTTTTGTCCTCAGCACATCTAAGACTTTGTATGTTGGACAGAAGATCAAAGGCAGGTTTCAGCATTCAAGTTTCTTGGCTGGAGGAGCCACATCTGCTGCTGGGAGATTAGTTGTGGAGAATGGTATACTTCAGGTACAAAACAAATTTCCAATGTGATTTTCTTGAGGTCTCAATTAAGTCGGATATTTTTGTGGCTTTAATTTACATAATGATAGGGTTGTTTTAACAAGGTTTAGGGTTGTTTGAATTTCTAACAGGCAGTCTGGCCTCACAGTGGGCATTATCGCCCAACAGAAGAAAACTTTCAGGAATTTGTGACATTCCTTCAGGAACACAATGTGGATCTTGCCAATGTGAAGGTAGCACATTTTTTTAGGGTTATGACACTCTTATCTATGCTTTCAATAATTTCATGATCTCCTCATTCAAGAAAATAAGAAAAATGAAAACAAAAAGGCACATACTGATTATTTTTCTTTCTTGTACCATTCAGAAAAGTCCAACAGATGGGGAAGAAGAAATTTTGAGCAAACATGGCAGCACTATACACCTTAGAAGCAACTCATCAGATGAGGACTTGATCCAAGAAGTGACTGTTTTGGAAGCAGAAGACAATATGGTCAAAGTCTTGACTCAAGAGAAAACTGATTCAATGAAACAAGATACAAATACTGCTCCGGAACCAGCAGAGTCAAAGTGGTCTCTTCGCTTGAATAAAAAATTGACTAACCTTGACATACCCAAAAGGAATGGTCTGCTTGAGAGACAAGAGAGCAATGATATTTCTGTGGGATCAAGTCATAACAATATCTCTGCAGAATCTCTATCAGGTCAATATGAAACAGCAGAAGAATCATTGATGTCAGAGCAAGATTACATGGTCCCTAAGCGGAACTTGTTTGAGGAAGATCAAGAGGAGAATGACGAAGAAGTTATTCCTAAAGAATCAATCCTCCGGAGGATAAATTCAAAGAAAGGAATGAAGTCATACCAATTGGGGAAGCAGTTGTCTTGCAAATGGACAACAGGAGCTGGTCCCCGTATTGGCTGCGTGAGGGACTACCCCTCTGAGCTTCAATTC
>JAOXJP010000003.1:16994663-17009245 GCA_025762735.1 Platanus orientalis | reverse complement strand
TCTATGAGCAACATCATCTACAATATCTCCCTCTTTGTGCATAATTGAACCAAGATAACGAAAATGGTCACTCTGGGATATCTCCCATGAAATTGGTGTTATTGAAAGGGAGGTCTTCTTGGCATAAATATATCAATATATTGTGGGATATTGTTTAAAGTAGCTCACTATGATTTGAATATCTGTAAGTGCAGCAAGACCATGAGAATATTGCAACCATGTCTTCTAATTTGATCTAGATGTGTCTTTGCCAAAACAACAAATGACCAGTTGACCACAACATTTTTTTTGGTTAATCAGTTGACCATAATTTTTTTTTTGATGAATAACAAAGAAGTTGACCACAATTGGGATCCTCATTGTTTCTGATGCCGTTTGTCCATTGCTTCTTAGTCAGATTGATATAAGAAATACGTCCATGCTGATCTTTATCTGGATATTATATACATCCACATGGTTGCATAAGTTTCATGGGTGCTAAGACCTAATGCTTTACCCCCTCACGATGCTTTATGGCATATAGGTTTCAAAGTAACCCTTGTTCCTTTCTGTTCAATCAACCTTGGTAATGCAGCCATGTCTAGCTGTTCAGTGGGCCCTTTGTATTTTCCACCTGATAAGGGCCATATTCAAAAGCCTCACGTAATATTGAGATTTCAGTTACATGGGTATTTTTGGTTTAACTCTTTTATATGGTAACAATTTATAATTTATAATTTTATTAGTTTTTGATTAATCTAGTTAATTATTTTTATGCAGTCTAGAGTTTTTTTTTTTTTTTTGATTTTTAAAGTAGAATAGGTTTATTTAATTTTTAGGAAAGTGATAAGTCCCATCACTTTTCTTTAAGCCTTATTTTGGACAGCCAAAAATTATTCATTGGGCTTGGTTATTTAGTTAGCTTTCCAATGAGTCCAAGATCTTGCAAATCCTCTATGATTTAGGAGAGTTATGACAAAAATATTGGCCGGGTATCAGAATCTGACAGAATTTGAGATTTTTTGGAGTTCTACTTTAATTAGGAGTCCTTTTAAGGTAATTCGTGGTAGTTAAGATTTGCCAGGAGGAGATGGAATGGTGTATAACATAGAGAGAATTTTATTTTATTGAATGAATGAAAGTTTAGCTTGGTCGAAGGCCTTAACCGTATGAAATCCTAAGTGATCCTAGGTAAGATTTATGTTCACTTGAATTCTTTTTTTTATTTATTGATCCGGATAACGAAAATAGGCTTTTGTATGTTCCACCACACAAGAGAACAAGGTTCAAGTTGTGTGCAATGTATGGGTTTATGTTAGGTGTTTAGGTGTGGGATAATTTTGTAATAAGGTCTTTTGTGCCTAGGGTAGTTTAAGCTTTCTTTTATGCATGAGTTTTATGTAATAAGGCTAAAAGCCAAGGGCAAAGTGGAAGATTTTGTGTGTTAGTTTATATCTCACTATTTTGTCATTTAGTGAGACTCCTAAGTCAATAAAGGGACCCCACATAAGCTGGTAGACAGCCACTTTGATTTCCTACTCTTTTAGTTTAAATGTTAGAAAAGTTTATTGTTTAGAAGTCTGAGGGTTTAGGAAAGTTTTCTTAGCAAGTCTCTTAGGTTTTTTTAGAAGTTTCTAAATTTAGCAAGTTTATATTATATTGAGTTTTGTAAGCCTATTTAAAGGCACTCCTACCCCATATTTTATAGCGAAGAATTTTAAGAAAGGTGTTGAATTTTTGGGTGGTTTCCCAAGGTGTGGTTGTGGCTGTGGCCATGCTTTCTTCAAGGGTTGATGCTATCATCTCCTAGGCTCCCCTTTCTCTATGTGGGTTGTAGCCATAGTTGCAGGGAAGCTTGGTACAAGGTGGGAAGCTTGTTTGGGAAACTAATTCTATTCCGCTTCCCCAAGTTTGGGAAGCACAATGAGGCAAGTTAAAGCTCTTTAGAGAAAGGAGTGGAAGCCTCTAGAGCAGCGAGTAGAAATGTTTGGAGAATTGATTAGGAAGCAATCTAAGAAACAATATTGTATTTTGTTTAATGTAAATCCTATGCTGTCAGCATTGAATAAAATATTATCTATGAGATTTAGTAATTATTTTGAAGAAAAAAAATTTAATATTAAATTTATTGTTTATATTATTTTATTCCAATCCAATAAAAAATATCAAAATCCGATGGTTTTTATACAAGGTCTTCTATAGTTTGATTTTAAGATGTAAATTGTCTACAAAAGATCTTATGTCTGGTAAAATCTAAGGTATGTCTGGCCATACTAATAACAAGTGGTTTGCATAATGATAATATGTCATAATTCTTTGTTAATTACATAGTATAACTTTTATGTTTTTTAGGATTTTCTTTAAGTTTATTCACTTTATTGTATTGTAGTTAAAATTAATGATTGTAACTTAAAGTTTTTTTTTTGATGAAAGAAATTTTCATTGAAGAAAAGGGATGAGAAATCCCAAAAGAGACCACAGCTATAACGATTAATTACATAAGAAAAGATTTCCACAGCTCTCCTTAATCCTAGTCACAGAGTAGTCCCCTAAATGATTACACCTTAAACCCCCCAAACAAACAAGTTCCTTAGCCTTGGAGTAGACACAGAAAGCTGGTTCCCTATAGTCTTCGAAGACCCTTTGGTTTTGTTCCAACCAAATTGCCCAGCACGTAGCAAGACACACCAAGTGCCAAAAGATTTGACCTTTATTGGGAATCCTCCAAATATCCGAAGATAAAAGAATCACATCCAGCCCCCTAGGAGGGACCCATGATAACTCAATCTCTCTACAAAAGAGAGTCTACACTATGTGAGCAAAAGGGCAATGAAGGAGGAGGTGTTCAATACTTTCTGTGTGATGATTACACATAGGGCAAGTATTTGGCAATATAAGGCCATGGTGTTGCAAGACGTCAATGGTGGAGAGACTACCATTCAGGCCCAATCAAAGGAAAAATGAGACCTTTGAAGGAATACAAAGCTTCCAAACTCTTCTCCACATGGGATTTGGCAAAGTTTTAGGCCATTGAGACTTCTTGAGGGATTTCACAGTGAAGATACCATTGTTAGTGTATAACTAACACATAGTGTCATCCACCTCTTGATTAGGGTGCACATGGTCGACCAACTCTATTAAATTCACCATTTCTCCTACTTCCCAGTCATTAAGTCTTCTATGCAGGTCCACCCTCCAAGCACCTCCATCCTCCGAAGAAACCCAACAGTCTGCAACATTAGCATCCTTATTACTCGAAAGGCTAAAAATTGAAGGCGACTCCAACATCAAAGGTCTATCTGTTACGGATTTTAGTCCCATAACCAATCTTAAATTTGAGGTCCTATTTAAAGTCCATGGCTGTCTTCATGATAGCCTTCCAACAACCACATCCATAAGGGCGAGAAGAAGGATTTGCTCCCAATCATTAGCCATACCATGGATTTATTGAGCCTTGCTTCCCACTTTCGTTTCTTGCTTTGATAACTATGGTTATAGGCTCGTAGCATATCAATGTGCACACATGAGTACCTCTCACCTTCTCTCTCTCCTTCAAGTATATCTCTTATCTTTCTCTTAATCTCTTCTTCACTTTTCCTCCTTCTCTCTATCCTACTTTCTTTTTTCTCTCTTACAATTCAAAGATTATTTTCTAATCTCATAAAACTCCATTAAAGAATCTTTGCAAGTTTATGAAATTTCATGATTTGACAAGTTAAAACTTGTTCAAATCTCTTGAAATTTTAAGTGTAGAATCCTTAAAGACGTCCAAAATTACATAAATACCCTTTTTGGGTCTTTTTCTTTATTTTCATCTTCTTTTTATACTATATTCTTCTAAACTCTATTTCTGTGATTCTATTATCTGTTTTTTCTTATCTTGTGGCTACTTGAAGTGCTAAATTCAAAATTTGAAAATTCTTGCAACTGCACTTTTATAACAATTATTTGAGCCTCTTAGGATATCTTACATCAGGTTTTGCTATCTTCATTATTGTTCTACATCATTTCTTCTTCTTCTTCTTGATCTTCTCAATGTTTCGTCGCCTTTCTTCTTTCTTCAAATCCTTTTCTATTAGCTTACTTATATATTTATAGAAATTCTGGTTTCTTGATTTCTTAATCCTTCTTCTTCTTCTTTTTCCTAAATCCTATAAAACTTATTTTATTTCATTAAATCAAATCCCTACCATTCAACCGACCACCGTTCCTTGTAGGTTAGTATTGGATTCCTTAAATCCCTAGGCTAGTAGCTACCCTACGTCACTTGGATTCCTTATAAATGTTAATGGCATCAGCAATAGTAGCATACTAGCATTGTCTTTGACTCCATCCACATCTAAATGCATGTTTCAAAACCATATGGACGGTCAATTCAGTCAATATGGTCAGTCATAGTCCAACTGAGCAGCTGTCCTGGTCAATATGGTGACTTAAGATGACCTCAAAAAATAAAATAAAGAATATTTTTTATTTAACCTACTGACTTCAGATGACCTCAAAGGATGGGTTGACCAATTTGGCTGGTTCAGTGGTCCAATTGTTTCTCCTGCATTTCTAAGTGTGAATTCTGGGATCAGACCGAACCATTTAAGATCCTGGGTCTCTTCCGGGTCTGTCATTGAAGAAATTAATTTGATTGATCCATAGAATACTTTCACTTAAATTTTCTATCTTCCTGCAGCATGGGCCCAATACTTGCAACTTAACATGAAACTTGTTGCAGGTGGATTCTGTATCGTGTTATTGCCGAGTAGATTCAGGCTTAAGAACAGTTGCTGGGGCAAGGAAATTTGTTCCAGGATCAAAACTTTGTATTCAACCTGACATCAAGCCTCATGCTCACAAGAGCAAGAATTCCCGCAGGGAGAGGACCAGAGTCCAGCCTCCTCTTTTGCCTGGCCTTCCTGATGATCTCGCTGTTGCTTGTCTGATCCGGGTTCCACGTGTTGAACATCGAAAGCTCCGTCTAGTCTGCAAAAGATGGTGTAAGCTTCTTTCCAGTAATTTCTTTTACTCGCTTCGTAGGAACCTGGGAATGGCAGAGGAGTGGGTGTATGTTATCAAAAGGGATCGTGATGGAAGGATCTCATGGCATGCTTTTGACCCTACATACCAGCTCTGGCAGCCGCTTCCTCCTGTTCCTGTGGAGTATTCTGAAGCCCTCGGATTTGGATGTGCTGTTCTAAGTGGTTGCCACCTTTATTTATTTGGAGGGAAAGATCCACTTAGAGGGTCTATGAGACAGGTGATTTTCTACAGTGCCAGGACAAACAAGTGGCACCGGGCACCAGGTATGCTGCGAAGGCGCCATTGCTTTGGTTCTTGTGTCATTAATAACTGCCTCTATGTAGCTGGTGGGGAATCCGAAGGGATCCATAGGACCCTTCGGTCAGCTGAGGTTTATGATCCGAACAGAAACAGGTGGAGCTTTGTAGCTGATATGAGCACTGCAATGGTGCCGTTCATTGGGGTTGTTTATAATGGGAGGTGGTTCCTGAAAGGGCTTGGGGCACATCGTGAGGTATTGAGTGAAGCCTATATTCCTGAAACTAATAATTGGGCCCCAGTTAGTGATGGGATGGTTGCAGGTTGGCGCAACCCTAGCATCTCTTTGAATGGGAAGCTCTATGCCTTGGACTGCAGGGATGGTTGTAAACTGAGAGTCTACGATGGAGCCACAGATTCATGGAACAAGTTCATAGACAGCAAACTTCACCAAGGAAGCTCACGGGCCCTCGAGGCTGCTGCCCTCGTTCCCCTTAATGGGAAGCTTTGCATCATTCGTAACAACATGAGCGTCAGCTTGGTTGATGTTACTAGCTCTGATAAACATGTGGAGAGCAACCCTCATCTTTGGGAGAATATTGCAGGGAAAGGTCACTTTAAGACTCTGGTCACAAACTTATGGTCCAGTATTGCGGGTCGAAATGGTCTGAAGAGTCATATTGTGCACTGTCAGGTGCTTCAGGCATGAAAACAGGTGGAAGGCTTCCAAATTAGCTGAACTCACCTTTGTTTAACTTCCGAAGTTCCTACAGATCTGTTACACTGTGGGGAGGTTTTTGCATAAAAGGCAGTATCCTCATTAGTTACATTGCATCAGAAAGAAGATGTCTCTGCTGTCTTTATATCACACCGTATTTTCTTTTGGCAGATTGAATCAACAATCATCATAGCAGTTGGCAGTGGAACAGGATACTCTTGGTCTTGGTTCACATCATCTTAGGTAGTGCCTTGGCTACATATAAGACTTGAGAAGGAAGATGATGAATACAACAGCCAGGTATAGATGAGAAACAGAGATGAGAAACTGTGGTCAGGGAGGAAACCTTACCTTTACACTTCTTTCAGACTTTGAACAGGGACTGTTGAAAAAGCTAGGTTAATGGAACATCTGTTTGGGGCGAAGAATCCATTTTGAAATATCCACGGAGGAAGAGAAGACATAACAACATTCATGGGTCCTTTGCACATTGCAAGTCGTGTGGCTCTGCTGTGTATGTGGTTGTGAAATCTTAGCATATTAGTGTGTACTCTTAGAGATGCTTTGTGAATATATTATATATATGGGTTATAGGGATCAGCTGAGGAATTATATACATAGATTACATCTGGGGTGATCAATCAAAATTTTCTTCCCTACTCTTTATGTGTGCTTTTCATACGGTGCATGTTGGAATGTTGCCTTTGTAGAAAAACAATCAACATGTGTTTGATGGTTTCTGAAACACTGTACTGTTCCCTTTCTGTTTGCTCAGAAAACTGAAAAGCAAGATATGAAGAACAGAATGTCATTAAGTGGAATGCCTCTGTGTGTATCCATGATTTTACTCAGTTACTTGGTTTGGCAAATTGAACTTGGAAACTGAAAACTGTGGACGACCCTAGTGTTGTCACCGAAAGGAAGTTTTGGAACAGATTGCTGCCTCACAGCTTTGGTATTTGGAAAAATAGGATAGTATGCCTGGTAGTAGTATGAATCAATCCACCAAGTAACTGAATGATGGGGGAAAACTCAGAAAAATCTAAGGGTACCAAAGATATTCTGGCCCGTGTGGGCTCAAATTGGACTCGGCAAATTGATGGGTCTCTTCTATGAGATTCCCCAAAACTGATTAGTTGCCATATCCTTTCTATCTAAAACTTATCCACATCATGCTGTTTCTCAAAAAGCCATTGCCTTATACTAGGTTTCAATTATATACAAGGTTGTCTAGAGTTGCTTGAATGCAATAAAGGAGCAAGTGGTAACAATTAAGTTGAAGATGGCTTCAAGAAAATAAGAAATATTAGAGCACGTCGTTGTGAGACAAACAAGATCACCACTAACTTGCCTATTCGGTAGTTAAATTTTCAATTTAAGCTTGACATTTAGGGAGCATCTTGGGTCTAGGGCCATGGATCCCAATAGAATGGTCTGTCATGGGTCAAGTGTGACCTACTTTCATCCAGGGGTGGAACCTCAGTGCTCTTCACAAGATTTTGCAATGTGTATCTACAATTTCACCACTAAGGCATCTTAAAAGTAATTGTATTCCATGAATATGATACCTATCTTGTAATTTGTAGATTCATAATTTCATACTTTCTGTTTTGAATCTTTAACCTCTCCAATAAAAATTTCTATTATCCATTTCCTCTCCTGCTAAATAAGTTGGATGCATGAAACTGTGTTCAAAACCTGTCTTTAACTGTGAATTACTAACCACTGACACTCTTACAGATTATCAAATAATTTATATAGAACACGATTTGAATTATGAGTAATGGGTAAGGACAACTATTGCAATTATGAAGAGAATAAGAAACCAAGATTTTCTATGCTTCTATAGTAACAATGTGGATATATGAAGAAAAAAACTTACATAGTCTGTAACATATATTCTCCAATCAATCCAACCAAAAGAATGTAATCATATATTCAAGTTCTTGTAGCTTATCATCTCCTTGTGGTGTTGTGGACATTAGGGTGTTGGAGGGGGGGGGGGTCAGATTCCCTCGTCCGCCTGTGGTTCCGAGCCACACTTCGGCGTGGTTGCTCATGCATGAGGGTTGTTAATCCTTAGGAGATTAGGCTTTATTGGGAGTCGCCACTAACTTGGGATTAATTGATGGAGTTGGACATCAGTTTTTCCCTTTGAGGGAAATGAGAGAAGTCTAGATCCGTAGGTCTAGGGGTTTAACTCCTAAGACTGGTCTGAGTTCTTAAGAGAAAAGAGTAAGTTGTTTAGTTGCACTTGGGGAAGGTGTTAGACACCCCAAATACCCATATTTTTATGGTGGTTTCTCTCATTTTTATATGTTCTAAGTTAAGTTGAAGTCCTTGCTTGTGGAGCATGGGAGGTGCAGGTTTTTGAAATTTTTCTCAAGCTTAACGCCTGAATTTACTTCCAACACTTGAATTTTTAACGTGTTGGCTTTTGAAAATTTTAGAAACTTGCCTTTTAGTGTAGGTCGTTAATCAACAGGATGGACCTCTCTAAAGTGTTTATACAATTGCTTTAGGGTTGGGATTAACCCTAATGCAAAAAATGGGAAAATGGAGAAGTCTGTATTTTTTTTTTTTTTTTGTGTGTTTTAGGCTTAACACCTGAATTTTATTTTAACGCCTGAATTTAATTAATGGTGAAATTCAGGCTTTGAGGGCTGAACAGATCAACACTTTAGCTTAATTTGTTTGAATATTTTTGTGGATCCCAGGGATGTGAGGCCCTGTGGAAGGATAGAGGGTGTTCTCTAGGGTCAGAATGCACAACCCCTAGAGGTGAGACCCTTATAGGGGTAGAGATATGCCCCCTGAAGAAGGCAATATGGTCATCTTGCATAGACCTAATGCTTGAATTTTTGGCTAACGCTTGAATTTCTGATGCCTGAATTTTAATTCTGGGAAAATTTAGGCTTTGGGTGCTGGAAACCAACAACCAACCTTGGGTTTAAGGCCCCATGTATGGGTCTCAGAGGGGTGGATTTCTCTTGTGTCCATGGTCTATACCTTAGGTCTTAAACAAAGCATAAACATTTTTTTTAAAAGTAATTTTTAGCATAGGCTTAACACTTGAAATCCACCCCAATAGGTTAGTCTTCCTCTTGGGAACCTATCATTAAAATTTAAGCTCATTTTGAGTTATACAAAAATTATGAAAAATCAGAGAGCAAACGTGGGTTAGAAATAAAGACCAATGGAGACAGTTTTGTCTCCATTGTGTAACCTGAATTAAAGCAGCCTTATGACATAAAATTAAGCAACATAACAAAATCTAAACAGTACTAAATGAACTATAGAATTGAGTTTAGGCAGGGTTAAAACCTTACTTGGTGTTGGCTAAGGATTAGGGTTAGGGCTTGAGCTTTAATTCTTCTTCTTCATTTCTTCCTCTTCGTTTTCTTTTTCTCTTCAAGGAACCAGCCGTAGTGTGCACAAATTTGGGGCTATTTATAGCCCCAAATTGGTTGAGTCAAGGGTTGGGATTGGTCCATGGCATCAAAGGGATCAAGGGTTAGGATTAGTTAGGTTTAGTTTACATGGATAGGTGACATGGACCAATAGGGAGCAAGCTTAAGGCCATGTTAGCAATCCAATGGATCTTGATTGGTTAGGGGGAATCAAGGGGTGAGATTATTTTGGTTTTGTTTAGCAAAGGGGGGAGATTAATTTGGTTTAGTTCACAAGGATTGATGACATGGACCAATAGGGAGCAAGCTTAGAGCCATGTTGGCAATCCAAAGGGGTTTGATTGGTTAAGGGAAATCAAGGGAGGGGATTAATTTAGTTTTGTTTAGTAAAGGGGTATGATTGATTTTGTTTAGTTCACATGGATAGGTGACATGGACCAATGGTAGGAAAGCTTAGGGCCATGTTGACAAATTAAGGGGTATTAATTGGTTAAGGGAGATCAAGGGAAAAAGGCTAAATGTGCTAAATGGTGGGGTGGATAAAGATCTCCATGGATATTTAAAATCTATGTGATTGATCTAAGGGGGGATTACATGGGGTGCATGTAAGGATCCTAATCTAAGGGTAAGGGAGTTAAAGCATTTAAGTGTGAATGCATTAATGGGCATTAATGAGTTAAAATCATGAGGGCGAGCTCATTAATGCATTAATTTCTGGAAAAATCGACTCCTTTACTGGCCTTCATGCTTTTTGGGCTTCTGTGCTACAAAATTAGTGTCCATTTTCGTAGTCTCGGATGTTTTGGTCATAGTGAATCAGTTGGAACCAAATTACGATAAGGGTAGGGGTGAAATTAGGGGTTTACTGGCCTTGAATGCATTAATTTCTAGAAAAATTGACACCCTTACTAGCCTTCATGGTTTTTGGTCTTCTGTGCTCGAAAAACTGCAAAATCAGTGTCCATTTTCGAAGTCTCGGATGTTTTGGACACAGTGAATTAGTCGAAACCAAATTATGATAAGGGTAGGGGTGAAATCAGGGGTTTACTAACCTCGAATGCTCTCTGATAAATATTGGAGGGGAAAAATGGTTAAATTAATTTATGGAATCTTCAAACAAACGGTGGCCCCTAACTTTTATGAGCCATAGGCTTTAACTGCTTTGAATTCCGATATCCGATAAAAAATTGGACTCAAAACCCCTTTTTGGGTAGCTAGAGAAACCTTGACTGAAAATTTTAGTGTGGAAGATGCAGTTTTCTGTGGCAAGAACGATTTATGATTTATCAAAGCTTAGAGAGTTTGGAGTCTATAGGAGCTGATAACTCATCCAACGGATTCCTGGGCAGTTACTGAGGATTTTTTGAAGCAGGGTCGCTTAGCTATAAACTACTCCTATAGCTCATTGGAGAATGACAATGTTGGGCTAGTAGGGACCTTTTGTTGTTCTAACTCGTGAAACAGTCTTTCAAGGGCATGTTAAAAATTGAGAAAATGGGCCTAACCTAACTGAATTCTGAGTCTGGGAGAGCTCCTTGGGGCTTTTCAAGTGCCAAATATAAATGAACTGAGTACCATCCTAGTCTGGACAAAATATAGTGGATAGGCTTGTAGAAGTTACCAATGCTATTGAGGGGGATGAAATTTTAAAGGTCTCAGAATTATCGAGGGGTGGCCACTGACAAACTGAATTTAGGAGTTCTGATGCATTCCCGGGGTTCAATTGAGTGCATGATATTTTGCACGAATGTGTAGCTCATTTTGAATTGAGAGAAACCGAGTGGATTGACTCTTCAAATGCTCCTTTCTATTGAGGTTTTTTGTGAGGGCCTTATGAATCTGGAGAGATGGGAACTGACTTATCGAGGTTTGGAGGTTTGAAGAACATTCTAGAGTAAAAGACGGTAAATAGGGCCATAACTGATTTTCAACCCCTTAAGGAAAATTTAAGATTTCATAGGGGTTCGAGACCTCGGATGCTTTTGTTTGATGAAATGACTGATTGAAAGAAACTCCAAGACTGAAAAATGGCCACTGACCTTTCTGAATTCTTACACCAGATGAATCTTTGAGAGGTTTTTGAGCATCGTTTTCCAGCCAGGGGTTTTCAAGGGTTGAGAAATCAGTTGTTGTCAGTTTCTGAAAAGTTTGGCCATAAGATAAGTTCCTCGAAGGTGGTGGAGATTGGAGTGTGTAGGACTTGACCTTACATAAATCAGGTGATGGGAGAAGGTTTAGGGGTCATTTGAGAGTCTAGGGGTAAATCCTGAAGGTAAAAGGGAAAAATGACAATTTTTCTATTTATGCTACTATAAAGGGTAAAAATGAAAACTCTTTGCTTGTGATGCTTCTCCATGGAAAAACTTATGGAGGTTGAAGAATTTGTAGACAATGTGTGAAGATATCAAATTTTGGCTTTTGAAGGCCAAATGAGAAAATGGTAATTTTTCTTATGATACTTCGCTGTCGAAAGGCTTACGGAGGTTGGATAAATTGAAGGTAGTGTATTTGATGGTCTTGAATGTGGACCCTCATAATCCTACTAATGCTTTTTGGGGAAACATGGTTTGACTAGAAATGGTGTATTTGGGCTGATTCACTGCACATGGTATGATATAGGTGATGCTTTTTACGACCGAAATATCCAAGGAAGACTTCACAAGAGATGCCTAACCTCCTAGGGTCCAATTTTTTCTCCCTAAACCAGGGTGCTTAAAGTCTTGATCTCTAAATGCTGTTTTACTACTCTTCATTCCATTAGATGACCCGAGTCAAAATTTGTGTACTGACAAGACATTTAAATGATTCATCGTGCTTAAACTTTAATTGCTTGTGAAAGTTCTTGATGAATGATTTAGCCAAATCATTTATATCTCCTCTCTCATCCTCCATACCCATCCATCTTCTCCTCCTCATCTCAGCCTTGCCACCGCCGTTATCATTTATCCTATGGCGGCCACAAAAAGAAGAGGCTTCTTGAGATTTCATGACTATCTGATCAGCCATGAAATCAGTTATAACAGGGTTGGTAACAAGAAGTCTCTGGCCAAAGATCCAAAGAGAGTAGAGAAAGCAATGCCTATGGAACAAGCTAGGAAGAAACTGTATTTATATAATGATACTCACGTCCATGTTTTATTGAAATATAAATATACAAAGAAGAAGCACGAGATAATGGCAAAGGAGCAAATATGTACTTATTATATAGTTTCTTGTTGTAGGAGTATCGTTGATGAGTTGTAAGGACAAAAGGAAAACCAAACAAGCTCATATTATATGTGATTCTCTTAATTTCTTTTATTAATAATATCATTTTTATTAAAGTTTCAAGGAATTGTTTTGGACCCAGATGTTTTGATGTATTTGCAAATAAGCACCTACATAATCCATTTTTGCAAATTTCACGCTACCTATATAACTTTTGTTTCATTGCATTTCCCCCCTTGGGCCTGGACAAAATACACTTCCCCTTCACTATTAATGGTTTAGATTTGTCCCTATGAGCTTAAAAGAATATAATTTTGGATTGCTCTTCATTGCATATTTGCCACTAGTGGTGATAAGACTACAAAATCATGAAGTCATAGTGGTTTAGAATTGGAAGAAAATATTCTATGATGACAAAGTGTCTATTGTGTTTATAATAAATTATAAGCAGACACATTGTGTTTGGGGTTCAAAAATGTGTTCAGGCGTAAAAAAAAAAAAAAAAAAATAACACATCATGTGCCAATCAATGGCCTATGTCAACACAGACAATCATTCTCCTTTAGAATTTTGTCGTTGCTAACAACAGGGCGTTATCTTAGGGGGAGTTTGGTATAAAAAAAAAATCAAATAAGGAATTTATTTTTATATCCATTAAAATAAGGGGTTTTGAACAAAAATCCATTTACATGAAAACGATAACAACTAAAGAATTAGCGAAAATTAGCAATTTGGAGCAAAAATTAAAAGAACTAGAAAAGAAAAATGAAATATATTGGGCTCAAAAATCAAGAATAAATTGGTTAAAATGGGGGGATAAAAATACGAGATTTTTTCATCTAACAACTATAGAGAAGATAAAGAATAATAAAATATCAACCATATAACGACTAGATGGAAAATGGTACAAAGAACATAAAGAAATAATAAAAGAAATAAATAATTATTATGAAACATTATTCAAAATGAATAATCCAAATGATCAAGAGATTGAGAATATACTAGATACTAACTATAATGCTTTAACAGAAGATGCTAAAGAATATTTGGATAAACTCTTTACTAAGGATGAAATAAAAAAAACGGTGTTTGAGATGGGGAAAGTAAAGGCACTAGGACTTGATGGTTTTCAAGCAGGATTTTACCAACAATATTGGAACGTAGTAGGAAATGATATAGTAGAAGCAATACTAGAATTATTAAAGAATAACAAAACAGTTGATGAAATAAACAATACTTTTATTACACTAATACCAAAAATAAAAAACCCAGAAAATATAACACAGTACCGACCCATAAGCTTATGTAATGTTTTCTACAAGATATTTTCAAAAACATTAGCAAATAGAATAACAAATGTAATAAATGATTTGGTATCACCAAACCAAGGAGTTTTCATTAAAAAAAGAAACATAATAGATAATATTATGATAGTGCATGAATTACTTAGATTTATGAGAATAAATAAAAATCAAGAATACAATATGGTACTAAAATTAGACATGAGTAAAGCATATGACAGAGTAGAATGGAAACTTTTAGAAAATCTACTAAGAAAGATGGAATTTAGCAAAAAATGGATAGGATAGATTATAAACTGTGTAACGACAGTGAGTTATGAAATATTAGTAAATGGATCACCAGGAAATCGGATTAAACCAACAAGAGGCCTAAGGCAGGGAGACCCACTTTCACCATACTTATTCATAATATGTATGGAAGGTTTATCATCCAGTCTTAGAAAAATGGAAACTAAAGGAAATATTGAAGAAATAAAAATAAAGAGAGAAAGCCCCAGAATATCACATTTATTATTTGCGGATGATTGTTATATCTTTACTAAAACTAAAATAAAATGTGTAAAAAATATAAAAAAATTCCTAGAAGATTTTAGTAAAGCATCAGGGCTGACGATAAATTATGAAAAATCAAAATTAATCTTTAGTAAAAACACACCCAACCTAGTGAGGAAGATAATTACAAATGAAATAGGAGTGAAG
>JAOXJP010000003.1:16967728-16994563 GCA_025762735.1 Platanus orientalis | reverse complement strand
AGTTTCTTCCGTTCTCCATGTCTGGCATTTCAGAATGTAGGGTTGGTGTTAGAGCAGACTGGATTCAGAAACCGTAAAGGTTGCATCTCGATCGTTTCCATGGCGATCATCAGCGATGCTCTTCGCCAGGCATTCATGCCGAAGCATGAGTATGATAGCCTCCGGGAGGAGGAGAAAGCTTGGGTCCGGCTCCAGAGGCCTATGGTCATGGTTACAATGGCGATCCTATGGCTCGCAGTTCTCATTTCTGCTTTCATTAGCTTGAATGTCGTTTTCCCGGATGATGCGGGGAGAAGACCGTTCTGCGAGGATCGGCGGCTTCAGCCACTGCCAATTAACGTGAGTGGAGATTCTGATCTCTTTCCGGGAGCGTTTTATCTCACGGAGCAGGAGGCGGCTGATTATTACTGGATGGTTGTGTTCATCCCTTCAGCAATCATTTTCTTTGCCTCGGTTGTTTTCCTTTTGGCAGGTATTAGAGAATTGCGGGCTTTTGTTATTTATTTTCTTATTATATTCGGTTTGTATTTTTATTAGATAAAAAACTTAAATGTGACGTGAAATTGAATCCAAATATGGCACGGGATGCACTGAGAAGTAGAACTAATAGGTGAAACTAGTCTTATATTTATACTTTATTTGTATGTTTGTTAGTCACTTTCTTTTAGTTGTGTAGTTTTAGGGTTTCATGTTTTTTTTCTTTTCGTAGTAATAATATTTTATATTCTATTACCAGAGGAATTCTTTATTTGACAACAGCTATAAACCCAACTGATATTTAAGTTACTCAACAAGATGCCTAAATTTTTTTTATTTTTTTATGGAAGAAAAAATTTATTGATAAGAGGGATAATAAATACCAAAAGAACAAACGGAGCAAAAAAGCGAAAGAAGAAAGACGGAAAGGACTCTTCAAACCCAAGGAGGAGCTAGAACACCCCAAAGAGGGCCCGTCCCTTAAATTACATTGGGCTACACCCTATAACATCATTTTAGTCCCTACACAGATCCCTTGTCCTTAGCAGCCCACGATCCTTACATTGATAAGCCCAAAACAAAATTTTCTCTTTGCTCTTTTATACATTTGGAATGAAGGTTTTATTTGTTCCTCAAAGACCCTCTTGTTACCCTCTAATCAGATTGACCAGTACACTGCTGCTGGGACGAGCGTTCATATCCTCTTCCTTCTACTAGAGAAAGCATTCTCTTTCCAAGAGTACAAGAGAGAGGGGTGGAGGGACCCACCGCATTCCAAAGTCCCTAATAGTTCCAAAATAAACTTCCCAAGAAAAGGGGAAATGTAGAGAACAAGAGACACTGACTCCCCATCCCCCTCACATAAGCTGCACATATTGATGAGAGTGAGGCCTTTCTTTTGCACTACATCAATAGTCAATATCTTTCCCATAGCAATCCATGTGAAGAACTGGACCCTGTGGGGAATTGGGGCATACCAGGCATACCAAATGTCTTTCCAAGGAGTTTGGCTGGTTATGAACCTGTCCAAAAACTCTACACAAGAATGCACAATGAAGGATCCATTCGGGTTTGGCAACCACACTTTCCTATCTTCCTGATGATGCATCACCTCGGCGGAGTTTAGCTTCCCAAGTAAGGCTATGATATAAATGTCTAAGGTAATTGAAAAGTATCAACAAGATTTCTTATGGGAATGTGGTAGATAGAAAAAGGATTATCTAGTGAAGTGGGGGCAACTGCTGAAGTTTAATGAGCAAGGGGATTTAGGGTTGGGGAGATTAAAGGAGAGAAACTTGTGTTGTTAAGGAAATGATTGTGAAGATTTACCATGGAGCAGGAAAGCTTATGACATTCCATCATTCTCAATAGATATGGGGTTGGTGCTAATGATTGTGATTGCAATTAAGTCCTTTATTCTCACTCTCTGTGCTGGAAAAATGTTGTGCAAGTGGGTCCCTTTTTTTTATCTTCATACTAGGTTTGCCATAGGTAGTAGGTCTAAGATTATATTTTGGAAAGACCTTTGGTGGGGTAATTCCACCTTAGAGTTGTCCTATCCTCGTATATTTCGTATTTCTTATCATAAGAACGCTTTGGTGGCTGATATTTTATCTCAAAACTTGGATGGGTTACCTTAGAATCTTGATTTACTTGTGATTAATACAAATGGGAGGTTCCCCTTTTGGGCAATCTATTGGATGACCTCCGGTTGGTATATATTTTGAGTGGGGATAAAGATACCCGCAGTTGGTCTCTATCTTCGGATGGCTTGTTCTCTTCAAAATCCTTTTTCTTAATTCATTATGGGGATAGATTTCCTCTTTCTCATATTTTGTGAGGCTCGTCGTGGCTACATAAATAACATCCGAATTTTATTGAAGTGTTTTGAAATAATCTCAAGTTTAAGGGTCAATATGGAGAAATGTAAAGTAGCATGGATGAATTTGGTTGTCAAAGAGTTGGATTAACATGCTCTTCTATTAGGGTATTAAAAGGAAAGTTGGCCTTTAAAAGACCTTGGTTTGCCTTTGGGTGGAAGCCCTAAATCTTATGACTTTTGGAAATCGGTAATTGAAAAAGCTCATGAAAAAAGAATTAAATCTTGCTTGGGGACAGAGTTGCATTGATTAGATCCACCCCATTTAATCTCCCTACTTACTATCTATCAATTTTCAAGGCTCTGAGCGTAGTGATCAAATCTATTGAGAGTACAAAGGGACTTTCTTTGGGAGCCAGGACACTCTAGAAAGGACCACCTCATTAAACGGGAGTCCATTTGTAGGGAGTCCATTTGTAGGCCGACAGAGTTGGGAGGTCTTGGTTTAAGCAACCTTATGGTATGGAATGATGCTCTCCTAGCAAAATGGTTATGGAGATTCTCTAGAGAATCGTGTAGCTTATGGAATTTAGTTATATCAGCTAAATATGGTCTCCTCCCAAATGGTTGAGACTTCATTTCTAATGGAAGAGTTCTTTATCTTGCCCCAAGAAGAGTATTAATAGGATTTACCTAACTCACATCAGATATGATTCGGGCAATGGGGAGAAAATCAAATTTTGGGAGAATGTGTGGTGGGGAGTGCCAGAAGTTCCATCGCATCTACTCAATCTCTTCAAAGAAAGGTTCTCCGATCTCCTGTTTCTATTTTGTGTCTGGCTCGAACCTTGCTTGGGATTTAGGTCTTCGTGGAGGGCTAAGAGATTCTGAGTTTTAGGAAGCCTCTACCTTAGCCTATTTCCTTTCTAACATATTCATTGACCCTTTGGCTCAAGACTCATGTATTTGGTCCCTTTCATCTAATGGTCTTTACAAGTCTTCTTGTTTTGAAATTTTCTTATTTCCCAATCTATACTTTCATGTCCTCTCTGGCTTTTTTTTGCTAAGGTGGTGTGGAAAATTTCTGGTCTGCCAAGATATAAGGCTCTTTGTTAGGAAGTTTCCCATAAAAGTGTGAACACTTGTGACATGCTTTCGTGTAGGCGGAAAGGCTAGTGTTTTCTTCCTCATGTATGTCATCTTTGTCTCTTGGATGGGAGTCGGTTAACCATGTATTTATACACTGTCCTGTTACATTTGATATCTAGTGCTATTTCCTTAACATTTTTGGTGTCTCTTTAGCTTTTCCATTGGATATTGCTAATTTTTTGTGACAGTGGTCTCTTACCCCTTTTGGCAAGGGGGATAAGTTATTATGGAAATACATTCCTATTGTCATTATTTGGATAGCTTGGGAAAAGTGGAACCAAAGAATCTTCTATGGAAAGAAAAGGGATACCTGTCAGTTGATCGAATCTATACTTATCCGTATTACTTTTTGGGCATCTGAGGAAGTCTTATTCCATTAGATCACGGTTGATAATCTTATTAGAGATCTGCCCATCATTATCAACACTGTCCCTAACAGGCGAACAATATCTCATCTTTGGTCCCCATGGATGTTCCTTAGGAAATCCGGGTCCTTCTGGATTTGATGGTGTAATTTCGGATTCATCGTGTGCTTGCATACTAGCATATTTTGGGCCATTGGGAGTGGGAGATGCCATTCTTGTGGAAACTATGGCTGTTTTGTTCAACCTTTGGTTGATTCATGCCAAGGGTATTATCCTTCACTCTACTGTGGAAGGAGACTCAACGATTGTGATTAGTTAGTTGAAGGATGCTAAAAATGGTCCCTGGAGGCTCTTACATCTTCTCAAAGAAGCAGTTTATCTTGCCTCCTTGAACATCTCGTTTGTATGGGTTCCAAAAGAGGCTAACTCGGTGGCAGATGCTTCGGCTAAAGAGGGAGTTTATAGGGACTCTACTTTTACTGGAAATCTTATGGATGTAAGTCACGTTTAGTTCTTTTTTTTCCCCCGCAGAGGGTTCTCTTTGTGGTCTTGTAGGGATCCCTTTCTCTCGTCTCTTTTCTCTCTTTCTCTTGCTTTCTTCTTCTTGTAATTGTTTTCTTTACTCATCTATAAAGTTCACCAAGCTAATCAACAAGAAAAAAAATGTTGAAATCGGTTGCGCTTCACCGAGTTAAAGCTTTTAATTGGGTGGCTTCTTTAGGCAAGTAAAACACCATGGATGTCCTTCAACGAAGATGGCCTTACATGGCTTTGTCCCCCTTGGTTTGTCATTTATGCGGGGAAGCTGGGGGGTTGGGAAACCACATTTTTATTCACTGTGTTTTTACCTTAAAATTTGGAGATACTTTTTGTATGCTATCTCTTTTCATCTTGTCATGCCAGAATCGTTGGAGGATTTGTTTCATCAATGGGGAGGAGGTGTTAAAGGGGAACGGGGCATAATGTTTCTTCATGCTTTTATGTAGGGCATTATTTGGGCAGTATGGAAAGAAAGAAACATAAGGGTTTTTGAGGATAAGAAGAAGAATGTTTGGGCAATGATTGATTCTATCCTTTATGAGGTTGGGTCGTGGGTTTTGGTGAAAAAAGAATTCAAAGATTGCTCCTTGAACGATATGGTGAGAGACTAGGTTACTTGTATATCGCCCCCCCCCTCTGGGTTATGAAGCACGTTATTGCTTTGGAGTGGGTTCTTCCAATGAATGGCAAGGTAAAGATTAATTTTGATGGGGCTTCCTTCGGAAATCCATGGTCGGTTGGGTACAAATGTTTAATGCAAGATGATCAGGTTAATATCCTTCTTGTTAGAGGTGGTTCTATGGGGAGAAGTGATGCTAATCATGGTGAGCTTATAGGGCTACAAATGCTTAAGAGGAAAGATCATAAAGATTGCACTGTTGAGGGAGACTCTAGGATGGTGATCAGTTGGGGAGTGTGGTGGGTCTTGGATGTTAAGGCATTTCATTAGCAAGATTAGGTTCCTTATGGGAGACATTAAAGCGGTATTTACTTATGTACCAAGGGCTCAAAAGTTTGGCTGGTAAACTGGCTAAATGGAGTGTGGGTCAACAAAATGTTTATGAAGGGGATCACTTGCCGGATTGTTACTTCTATTTGTTGATTTGTTTTTGGTTTGTGTTGCAACGTTTTTGGCTGTTATGTATCTTTAGTTTTTTTTTTTTTTTTTCCTTTTTTGAATAAAATTTGATCATTATTCATTAAAAAAAAAGTAAGGTTGCAATGTCCTCAATGTCCTAATCAAATGCCGGCCACCAAAAGATAGGATGCCATACAATTGTTCCTTGATCAACCTCCAAATAGTTAGAGACTAGAGCATGGGTTTGTTGCTAGAAAGAATGCTGACGGAAACACTTGCATAAGTTGTTGGTCCCCACACCATCTATCCTCCCAAAACTTCATCTTCTCACCATTGCCTCTTTCTTATAATCCTGAAATAACTTAACTTCATGATACCTTTTTAAGGACCGATTCCATAAGGGCCTTAATCGGGTAGGAATCTTCATCCGCTTGCACTCCGTATTTTGAATCAATCACTTGCCTCCACCCTAAACCTCCCCAACCACTTACATAAGAGAGCTTTATTCATAAGGCTCAACCTCCTTAACCCTAATCCCCCTTTAGACTTTGGAGTAAAGACCTGGTCTCAAGCTACCATATGTTTCCCCTTATCATCGTTGCCACCCTTCCACAAAAACCCTTTGAAGCCTTTCAATTTGGAGTGCCACTTGCCCCTGAATCACAAAGAGAGACATAAAGTACACCGGAATACTAGCTAAGGTTGCTTTGATTAATGTCACTCTTCCTCCATTCAAGAGATAATGGGCCTTCCATCCCGTTAGCTTCTTGTACACCCAAATCAACCACCGAATCCAATGCCTCTTTATTTTTAAATGAGGCACCCAGAGGTGATGAAGACATTGGGTCTAGGCGCGAGTTCCAGACCTACCAGAGGAGGCACAGGAGAGATGTGGCCATGTTGTGGCTTCAGTAGTCTTTTTATTTATTTTATGTTATTTTATGTCTCTTGTTGGAGGGTGGCACATTGTGAGGGTAGCATTGTCTTTAGCTATTTATTTTGGGTTTTTTGTTATTTATTGTAGTTCGGGGGTATTTTGGTCTAGGCATATTAGTCTTGGAGGGCCTTTTTGGCCAACTACTATTTTGTGTATTTAGATTTAGCCGTGAGAGGGTTATTTATACCCCCACCCTTAGCACTGTTATTTATGAAATAATACATGCAATTTTGAATTGTCTCACGATGCTCTCCTTCTTCCTTCTTCTTTGTTGCAGGTGGAAGAAATCCAAAACCCTGGCGCAGAGGCCATTCCCTCCCCGTGGGTTAAAGGTTATTCTTCCACTCTTATTCTTCCTTTGATTATTATTATTATTTTTTCTTTAGATTATTCATTATGTTGAATCTGTAATAGTTGCATAAGATTGATCTCCGAAGCATCAACCTCAAGTTTTTGTTCAAAGATTCAATCCTAGGATTACTATAAGGGTTAGGCGACACCCCCTACCACATCTTGCTGATTGGAAGGAGTTGCAAGCCTTGGAAATACTCCCAGGCGTGAAGACCAGCTGCCCCTATTTTGGGAGATCATTCCCCATCACCTCATGATCTGGTTTTTGTTTGATTGGAGCTTTCTAGAACATCACAAACACCTGTGTGACCCATCACCAAGTATCAAACCATCTTAGTTTCCAGTTTTGAAGAAGTTCTTGAGTTGATACTCCATACCAGACATGAATTTGAGTAAAAAAGAGCCTGCATGAGATTGGCTACCAATCACCAACCACCAAAGCTTTGCAAGGAAGGTCTTTTCCAAGGTATTCTGAACCCTTGGACGATCCTAGAGGTTGGGTCCCACTTCGAAAAAGCCACATTAAATAAAACCCACGTTTGAGTTATTCTGAAGCAGGCGACACCCCCTTTTAAGAGTTTGAAAATTTTGGAATTCCAAATTTTCAGGCACTGTGATCTTGGAAACTGATTGCCATCATTTATAAAGGCATCAAGGAGGTGTTCTACTTCCAAATCGGGTATTGGTTTCTCTCTTTTGACTCTCTTTTCAAATTCATAAAAGTAGGGACTTTTGACATGTTGTGGCATATGGCTTACAGTTGAGTTTTCAACTTTCTAACCTAAATAGATCACCCTTAGAATAACGTTTCTAGCCTAAACAGATCACCCATCTTTAGGTCTTTCAGACTTTCATTTGAGTTTGTTGGATTGTTTCCCTTGATTTTGGTCTAATTTAGGTACTTTTGGGGAAATTTCCAGTAATAGTATGTCTTTGTTTGGGCCTTGCTTAAATTTCCATTTTCTAATTTGGTTAAATAATCAAACATATTATTTAGACATTTACTTGTTTGTTATATTGTAAACTCTAATTTCTCTAATGCATATGAATATAACTTGAGAATCACTTGATTTAGCATGTGAACTTGCAAGTAGGAATCTTGTTTATTTTTCTTCATTATTTCAGTAATTTTATTCGTATCTCCTGTGCACACACTCACTATCCTACATGAATGTTGCATCAAGAAGTAGCCCTAAGTAAGAAATAGGTAGCTGCCCAATTCCACAACCTAAGTCTACAACACAAGAGCTTAATATTTGGTCCCTCTCTTAATCCGATAATTAAGCTCTTTGCAAGGTTCATTGACTCTGCATATCCCATGATGTTGGTTTAAATTGGAGTGGTTGATTCTGATGGATCCATTATGCGGAGTATTTTTCATATTGGTTGGTTCAATTTTGTATTTTATTGCTTTTATATTTTTATTCATTTTAGATTGTTGCTTTGAATACGTATGCCAAACTTTTACTACGTTAATTCAAATTTTGGGATGGCTATATATATATGTATTACTTTTGTGATGGTTTCTCAGGTATAAGTTAAGAGAGCTGATCTATGCTAATACCATATTGCGGTTCTATGCCTTTTCTGATAGGTTTTATGACATTGTTTGTTGCCGGGACTATTTCTTAAGAAAGTTTACTTCTAAATGTTTTTTTTTTTCTATTCTTTTAATCATGTTTTTTCATATTCTTTTCATTGAGATGCAAGTAATTGTCATAGCGTACAAAGTAATTTTTTTGTTTTGTCTATGATGTAGGATACCCTTTTAAAAGGGACCCCACAACAATTAGGGATAAGCTACAAGTGTCATATAAAAATCAAAAGAACCAGAAGAAAGATGAAATCAAGAACTAAGAAAAAAGTGAGAAAGAAGACAAAAGAAACAGTAAAATTAAATTAAAAGAAAATAGAAATTAAAGAAAGAATTCAAGAAAACAAGAAGTAAAAAAGAAGATTAAAGAAAAAAGGAAATAAGAGAGAAGATAAGAGAGAAGAAGAGAGAAAGAGGGTAGAACGATCACCTCATGTGAGGGGTTGAGAGAAAAAAACATAGGATACTACACCCACTTCTACACCCATATGTCTTCTATTTCAAGTATTCATCTTCAATTGATTTGTTCATATGTGGGTGCATCTTTAAATAGGCTTACAATGAAATAAAATAAAAATTAAATCCCTAGAATCTAGGACATCTAGGACATTAATTCCTAAACTTTCTATCAAAAAAATAAGAGAAGCCTACTAAATTAAAATACTTTACTAAAGGGGCTTTATTTGCTTGACAAACAAAATATTTTGGGTCCTACATGGATCTCCAAAATCTTGAAAATCTTGTAGATATTGCACAGTTTACATGTGGGTTCCAATGATCTTTAAAATTAGCAAGATTTTCTCCCTAAAGATGCTCACATGATTTGGTATGTTGGGCCTCATTTTAGGCTGTTTTAACAGTCTAATAAAAGTGCCTAAAAACCCAAGTAGTGTGGTCCATTTCCTACACTAAATGTTTATTTACTTTTCTTTTACATGAAGACCATTAAAACTATGGAAATTATAAAAAAGACTCTTGGCTATAAAAGGGCCTTATATAAAATTAACAAAAATCTAATCTACATAGTCCAAATCATGTAGACTATCCATGGTCATCCAATTTTAATATTCTGATAGTATATGCTCCTACATTATACTTTTCGGGTTTGATTAAGTTTGACCACGAACTTGTTGCGGTGGAAGCTTTAAATTCGAGGATGTATGCTTTACATGGAGGGTCTTTGCATTGTACGGGCAACAACATCGAAGGGAACATGAAGGATTGCAATATACTTTGCCGTTGTCATACCTAGGAATGCTGTTGGGGGCTACTTTTAAGTTTAAGTTTAAGGTGGTATGGGAGTCGGTGATTGATAGGATCTCGTCAAGATTGGGCTCTTGGAAGGCTGATCTCTTGTCTAAGGGGGGAAGACTAACCTTATTGAACTCTACCCTTGTCTTAATTCCAAACTATTACCTCTCCCTTTTCACCATCCCTGGGTCGGTGGCTAAAGGAATTGAGGCTAGTTTTTGCAATTTTCTGTGGAATGATTTGGAGGATCATCACCCGTACCACCTTGTGGATTGGAAGACCATTTGTAGCCCTTTGGGGTGTGGCGTCCTTAGTTTAAGATCAATTAGAGACCTTAATAGGGCTTTGTTAGCTAAGTGGCTTTGGAGATTTGGAATCGAAAAGGAGAGCCATTGGCGTCGGTTGATGGTTGCTAGATTTGGAGAATCTTCTGGTTAGGACGCCAAGGAGGTTCGGGTTGTGGTATTTGGAAATCCATCCAGCATGTGCGGGATATTTTTAGGAAATTTATATGGTTCAAATTGGGGTCCGGCTAGGAGATTCGCTTTTGGGAAGATAGATGGATTGAGGAGACCCTGCTGAGGGACTCGTTTAGGACCGTCTATTCTTTGGATGTTGATCCTAAAGGGAGGGTGATGGATTCCTTTGATGATGTGGGAAATAACTGGAGACTGTGCCTCCGTAGAATTTTGAATGATTGAGAGATGGATGAATTAGGTAGGATGTTGGTGTTACTTGAAGGTGCTAAGCCTAACCCTACCTTAGGGGATGGTTGGGAATGGGTCATTTAAAAAAAAAGGAAAATTTACTGCTTAGTCTTTATATTTAGAGCTGGGGGGGGTTAGGATTCGTTCGTTCCCTCAAAATGACATTTAGATCCTGGGTATCTTGTCAAAAGTTGCATTTTTTTTTGTGTGGAATGCTTTTCTTGATAAAGTTCTTACCCTTGACCACTTACAAAGCAGGGGTTGGAATTTGGCTAATAGATGTGTTCTGTGTTTGAGGGAGGAGACGGTGGATCATCTTTTTGTTCACTATGACATGGTGTATGTAGTTTGGAGTTTCTTCCTGTCTCATCTTAGTATTTATTGGTCTTTTCCTTCCCATTTTTGTGGGTTAATCTCTGGTTGGTGGATCTATTATTTGGAGAGATTACTATCAATCATTTGGTCTTACTTTCTGGGGGCAATTTGTCGGGGGCTTTGGAAGGAGAGGAACTCTAGGATCTTTGAGGATAAGATGAGGAGCATTGAGGAGATTTTCTTATACATTTATAGATTTTTATTTGACTTGATAGCTATTAGGACTAACTTCAAGGAAAGGGATTGACATTCCATTTGGTGTGAGGAGTTGTAATTCTTGGGGGTGTTTGTGGGGCTTTGCCTTTTTTGTGTTTTTTTTGTTGTGACCTCGCACCTTCTTGGTGATTGTCATCTTTTGTTTTCTCTTGCTTTTTTCGGCTCTTTAATAAAGTTTTACCCTTTATCTCTCTCTCTCTAAAAAAAAAAAAAAAAGTTCTTAACTTATACTTTTATTTTCAATTAATGGGTCAACAGGAGGAATAATTGAATCTTCAATTGAAGTATCTTGCTTGTCCTTGACCTTGTCTTCTTGCAATATATCATGACCCTTAGTGAATTTGACAAGTTGTGTACACTTTTCTGCCCATCCAACGATCTCAGGTACATCCATTTTGATGTGTCTATCAACCGCAGGTTGTGTGGGGGTATGTGGTATTATCACTCTATGCTCTGGCTTTTGTTTGAGGGACATCTTCTCATCTGCACAGTAAATGAAATATTTTGAAAGGGAATCTCCACTTATTGATTTGAGCCTGGTGTAGAGTTAGATGAACTTGCTACTTGTGTGGGTTTTTTCCCGATAGATTTGATTGCCGCCATGAGTTGCTTAAACTGGGAATCGATCTTGACCTTAAGACCTGTAACTCTAGCAACCAACTATGCCACTCCCTGTTTGGTGGCTTGAATCTCGCTTACATGCCCATCCACAATGGTAGACAGTGTAGCCACGGTGTGAACTATGATGACTACTTTTAGGACCTCAATCAAGGTTTTTAGGCTTATTTAAGGATTTTAGGGCTCTAGAAAATCCTTTCAAAAGACCCCAGGGATTTTAGGGTTAGCCTAAAACTATTGGAAAGGACCTCAAAAGGGATAAGGGTCTTAAGAAAAGAATTGAATGACGTCCTTATTCACTTTGAAGCCCTTTGGAGAAAACCTAAAATTTTAGGGCTTTGGAAAAAACCCCAAAAGAATTTAGGGTTGACCTAAAATTATTTAGAAACCTAAAAGTAGGCCCTAAATTAACTTGGGAACTTTGAAAGAACCCTACAAAAAAAAAAAAAAAAAAAAAAAAAAAAAAAAAAAAAAAAAAAAAAAAAAAAAAACTGATTATGTTGTTGATGAAATGATCCCAACTAATAAGAATTAACTGGAAAACCTTAAGCTCTGATATCAAATTTGATGTAGGATACCCTTTTAAAAGTGATCCCACAACAATTAGGGATAAGTTATAAATGTTATATAGAAATCAAGAGAACTAGAAGAAAGATGAAATCAAGAACCAAGAAAAGAGTGAGAAAGAAGACAAATGAAACAATAAAATAAAATTAAAACAAAGTGAAAATTTAAGAAAGAACTCAAGAAAACAAGAAGTAAAAAAGAAGATTAAAGAAGAAATAGAAAAATAGAGAAGATAAGAGAGAAAAAGAGAGAAAGAGGGTAGAACCCTCACCTCATGTGAGGAGTTGAGAGAAAAAACATGGGATACCACACCCACTTCAATGCACACGTGTCTTCTAGTTTAAATATTCATCTTCAATTGATTTATTCATATGTGGGTGTCTCTTTAAATAGGTTTACAACGAAATAAAATAAAAATAAAATTCCTACAATCTAGGACGTTAATTCCTAAACTTTTTATAAAAAAAAAAAAGAAGAGAATCCTAATAAATTAAAATACTTTGACTAAAGAAGCTTTATTTGCTTGACAAACAAGATATTTTGGGTCCTACAAGGATCTCCAAAATCTTGGAAATCTTGTTGATATTGCATAGCTCACATGTGGGTCCCAATGATCTTGGAAATCAATAAGATTTTTCCCCTAAAAATGCTCAGACAACTTGGCATGTGTGGGCCCCATTATGGGCTGTTTTAACAGCCCAATATAAGTGCATAAGCCCAAATAGTGTGGCCCATTTCCTACAATAAATATAGATATATTTTTTCTTTTACATCAAGACCCCTCAAACTATGAAAATTATAAAAAAGACTCTTGGCCATAAGAGGGCCTTGTTACAAATTAACAAAAATCTAATCTACTCAGTCCAAATCTTGTGGACTAACCATGGTCATCTAATTTTAATATCTTGGCAGCATATGCTCTTGCATTAGTCTGTTTCTCGTAAATTCCAGATTCTCATGATTTATTTATGCTACAGGAATCATCATTGCTTATTCGGCTCCAACAAGACATGGATGCTTAAGGGTCGTGGAGAATAACTATTGTGCTTCAAAACGGGGTATGTTTATGTTGATTTGTATTACTACTCTCCACTAAATGCTTTACTTTAATGTGTGTGTGTGTTTTAAACTTGGTTCCAAGGATCATTGGACCTACGGAATCATATTATTGTAACTAAATATAATTCATTGAATAATTCAGTAGAACTTCTGGTATGATTCCAAACCTCTTTCTATCATATCTTCCTTTTTTTTTTTCTGGTATAGACTGAGGGTATGAGTTTGGTGTGTTCCCTCCATGTGAGGGATCTATTGCATTTTTTCTTCTTCTGTTTTGGTGTTAATATAATACTGGAACTTGTTTATTGGTAAAGATTTTTTTTTAATTTCTGGATTTTACATTACTTTGTAGATTTTCTAATATGATCACCATGTGCTTTGAACTTTATTGTGTTTTCATTTATTTCAGCTGCTATGTTAATACTAAATGTTTCTAGGAATGCTTTTATTTATTTTTATGGTTTGTTTTCTTTTTCATTGTACCCAGTCTTATGGCCCTAGATAGGGTGGAATGGCGGAACATGATTTGTGTAGCCGACCCCAAGTAGTTGGGATAAGGCTTTGTTGTTGCTGTTATTGTAGTAGAAGTGTAGAACCCGGTCTCTATCAGCCATGGCTAAGGTATATGGAAGGGTATTATGAAACTTAGTGGGAATTCCTCCAAGGATTTAGAGTGGAAGTGGATGGTGGGAACAGGATACTATATGGGATGATAATTGGTGTTCTCAGCAACCTTTAAAGTGGATTTTTTGGAGGTTGACTGGCCTTTTATGAAAGGGTGCTAGTGGCTGATTATTTGGGTAGAGGAGTAGATCCAGTGATTTGGTCATCCTCCGCAAAGGAGATTCCTATGCAGCTTTGCAATGATGATCGGAGAGTATGGAGATTTGAGTAGACAGGTATTCTTGGTGAGATTCCAGTATGGTTCCTTCCTTGCCTCAGGCTCAATTCATTCTCCTCGGCACCCATGTATTATTATTATTATTTTTGATCCCAAGCAAGATTTGGTTTTATTTATTTATTATTATTTATTTATTTGGACTGCTTTCTCTTGACAGAATTCTTAGCATCAAGTTCCTATCACTGTGTCACTTCCTGACCAACGTGTGCTTGCTGTGTATGGAGTCTGTTGACCATGCCATTGCACTGTTCTTTCTCGCATTGGGGTTAGGTTAGATTTTATTTTTGGCTTTTGGTATGAATTTGGTTTTGTCAGAGAAGCTTGTGAATTGATTCATAGCTGAGGTTATTATCTTTTGAAGATTGGAGGTTCCAGAGGGTGATTCCGTTTGATAGTGCAGTTGGTGTGAAAGAAACAATTACTCTTGAAATCGCCAGGAGCTGACTTATAGAGTGGATACAAGAGATGGGGAGTTGATCTTTTGCTGGGCTTCTACATGTAAAGAATATAAAGGGAATTTGGCCATTTTGTTATCAGAAATAGATTTAACATAATATAATGGATGAGATTATGTTATTAGAAGAGCATAGAGAATTAATTAGCTGGTTTAATGGAGAACTTATAGCTTGTTTTTTTGTTGTCTATGGGGCTTCGTATTTTGGGGCTATTTCACATCTTCTATAGAAATTTATTGTCAAAAATAAATCAGTCAGTCATTGTGATTATTTAGTTATTTATTTATTTATGAATAACATTCTTTGTTGAAGAAAAAGGGGGAAGAATTTACACAATGGGTACAACATAGATGCAAGAGTACCAAACTAAAAGGATGACTACATGTCACTTGATAAAAGAAAGGAAAATAAATATGAGTGCCAATCCCGAACTACATCATTAATAGTTACACCTGCAAACTCCATTAAGGCTATTGCTCAAGAGGCCACTTTGAATAAAATGGAATCAGCCACCTCTAATGGTGACTTCCTCACCCCTTAAAAAATCCTTCTATTTCACTCCTTCCGAATACCACAACAAGTACCATGGAGAATACCCACCAAATTTTTTTGACACAAGGGTCCAAAAAGTTACCTTGCCATTATTGCCAAATAAGATCCATTAAATGTTTAGGCATGACCCAACAGTGGCATGCGAGACAGGAAATAACACCATATGGATCCTGCAAAATTGCAATGGATCAAAATGTGATTACCATATTCACCATCCAACATACAAAGAACACAAATATGTGGGGAAAGCATTATATAGGGGCGTCTTCTTTGGAGAAAATCCATGGTTATTTATCCTGTTAAGGGAGTGTTACAAATAAAAGCTTGAACACGAGGAGAGATGCCTTTCCAAGCATTTGAAAGAATGTTTTTCAGTGTTGGAGTGACGTTGCAATTTGCGGACATAAAGATATTTGCCCAGATACCTATGATGGTTGGCATGCTCCAATTTTAATTTTGGTGAAAGCTTTCTTTTATGGAATGGATTCTTTATCAGAAATCACTTCAGTCCAATTTTCTCCTATTCATTCTCTAGTCTACGGCAGTGGAATATGACCAACTTAGTATCAAGAGATGGGTTAATAATAATAATAATTGTTATTATTATTTTGATCAATATAGAAGAGCTTTATTAGAAACAGAAAAGGGGCAAGCCCCATAACTATAACAGCAGCACAAGCGGTGCCACATAAGACGCTGAAAGAGCGGAATTACTAAAAATATGAGAACATGAGAGAGTCCGACTTATCTCTAATAGACGACACCACTGAATAATGGCATGTGGGACACCCAAGAGATGATCAAAGACAGGGCAGTCTCTTGAAGCTTGTGGGGATTAGAGGTCTTGTTTTCAAAGATTTCTGCATTTCGCTTATTCCACAACACCGGCTGGGACAACTTTCCAGACCACTTTACCTACAACAACAACAACAACAAACAGCCTTATCCCAACTATTTTGGGTCGGCTACACGAATCCTGTTATGCCATTCTGCTCTGTTTAGGGCCGCATCTGCCGTTAAATCACAAGCTGCCATGTCCCTCCTTACTACTTCAACCCAGGTCAATTTTGGCCATCCTCTAGTCCTTCTAGCGCATTCAACTTGCGTTGTCTCACTCCTCCTCACTGGTGCAGTCATCGGTCTTTGTTGCACATGCCCAAACCATCACGATCAGCTTTCCCTCATTTTATCACCTATGGGTGCAACACCTACACCTAAGCTCCCATGAATGGATTCATTCCTAATTCTATCCTTTCAAAAAGTTAAAAAAGAATTTTCTGTTCCTTGGGGATTTTTTTTTTTTGATAAATCAGATAAGATATTACATTAGCGTGTAAGGAAAAATGTTTCATTTCTATAGGTGATACACTTAATTAAAAACCTGGCTTTATTGTTATTTAGTATAAGTTTTTGATAGCTAATTGGTCTCAAATATTTTTTAATTTAGTATTCTCTTACATAATGTATCTGGACCCAGATTTTAAAATTTTCCTAATTACTTCGTTAAAGTGCTGCATACACTGGGTCACCCTTTTTTACTTCGTTAAAGTGCTTTTGCACCAATCTTTTCTTTAATACTTTGTCCAAAACATATTCGTTTTAATTTATGTTCTTTTCTTGGTTGTTCTTTGCTCTGAAGAAAGCCCTTACAAAACTAAGCATATTAGTTTTTTGTTGAGAGATTTTTTATTTTTTTTTGAGATTTGGCTTTAGTTTGGAAAGCTTTTCACTACCTTCTTCAATGTTCCCATAGTTGACTGCTTCTTCACGTCAAAGTTAACCTCTTTCTTGTCACAACTGACTTGACATCATATCAGTTGGAACATACTAGGTGCTTCTCAAAAGAACTAAATATGTTCTTGATGTCCATGCTGCTGGGGGATGGTAGCAGAAAAATTGCTCAATTAGTTCAATCATAACCTTTTCATCTTGTAGTCAATATCTAATTATTCTTATATAACCCAAATTTTATTATATATGTGCACCCTATTCCGTTGATTTTGGGCATAAACCACTCAATGATTGTTCGAATTGTGCAATTCAGGACTCATCTAGTAGCTAATACAATAAGCTTTATCATGACTAAATTGGATACATTTAAACACTTTTACACCAGATGGTGTGATTGTAAATGAAGTGACAGAATGACTGGTTAAATTGGTAACTTTCTCTAGCTAAACCTTTTTTAATTTAATACCTGTGTATATTGACTAATAACTTACATAATTTAATAGGAGGGTTGGCCCCAAGGATATTGAACTATGAATGTTCCAGTGTATGTAGTGCCCAATGCCTCAACCCAAGCCCCATCCAGTTTCAACAGGGTCTATGATTTCCCAACCCAAACCCAACCCCAGGTATGGAAAACCTAGACAAACGTGACTTTAAGTTTGGTTGGGTCAGTTGGGTTAGGGTTGAACCTGATCCAACTTTCACTCATAAATTCTTACACTTGCACAACCTAAAACATCCCTATAGAATCAGTTAGTATGTCGCAATCCCATGGGCCTGGTGTACAAGTTTATTGTGGTGAATGAGTATCAATGAAATGATGAATTTGCAAATTTCTTGTGAATTACAATGCCAATGTTTTGCACCATGATTTTGATTGTGAACTGCTGGTTGAAAAGAAGGTTGTGGCTTATGGTCTACATATGTCATCCTTCATAGAATATCTTGTGAATACAACACCAATGTCGTTTAAAGTTATTCTCTTGCTTACCTTTCAAAAGAAAGTTATTCTCTTGCTTGCGAACTCCTAGTTTGAAGTAAGTTTGTATATAACTTGTGCTGCCTTGTCACAGTGCTCTTTATAGAATTTTAAAAAATCTATTCTACCTCACTCGTCACTTTGTTTTGTGACAGTTAGATGCAGCCTTTCCTAGATATTCAGGATTCCCTATAAAAATTATGAAACCTTATTCACAATTACTGCTTAACCGACCTATTCTATCGTACCTTCCAATCCACACTAGAGTAAACAGAGATCAGAATGAACAGACCAAAGAAACAACGATTCAAACTAAATTAGTAGAACGAAATACCAACTTGTAGGATCGAGAAAAGGTCCGTGAATCCATGTTGCTATTTGTTTTAGCAGTTGTTTAATTAGTATCTTTGTTTTTTTTTTTTTTAAGTTTAGTTTTTATTTGGTTTGATTTTAATACAAGTCTGTCACTTTTCTTGTAGCCACATTATTAGGTGTGACAAACTTGTCCTTCTGCTTGCCTTCAGTGTCACTAGAAAGGTGTTTAAATTACCTATCTAATAACTCCAAGATCTTACGAATCCATCGTGATTGGGAGAGTCATGGTGAAAAATACTAACAAACTACCTTGTGACTTGTGATGGGATTTCCATTTTCTTAAGTTTTATTTTAAATAGGAGTTCCTTTAGTGTTTTCATAAGGAGGTTTGTCTAGATTAGTGATAGAGTCATGTCTATAAATATGGAGGTGATGGATTGGTGTAATACAGGTTTGAGATTTTGAGTTTATGAAAGAAGTTTTTTCAGTAGAAAGTTGGGGTTTTCTCTCTGTGGGTGCTGCTGTATCTTTTTTGGGTGACACAAGATCATCTAGAATTTATGCTTGATTGTAGTGTTCAATCTTAACTAGATTGATGCTTTAAATTGTAAGAGTATTTTTATTATTAGTGAAAATAGTTAGGAGAGCTTGATTTCCAAGGAAGCAGTAGGTAAGATGTTAAACAGTTGGATAAGAGATATACAAAGTGGACAATCATAGGTGATGATTTCATTCTTAATATCTTTTTTTGAGGAAATATAACTGAATGGTGTTTAATTGAATTTTTACTGTGGCAAATTGTCATATTGTCTTGGAAAAGATTGGGTATGACAACGAAAGGCTATCTATGATCCCGGGATGCATGCCTAAATTTTCACGAGGGAACATAATTTAGTTGGAATAGTGGCTACTTTTGTTATTGATTGTTAAGATAGTGAGAAGAGCTTGATTTTCAAGTGAATAGTAGATGTTAAAATTGGATGGCTGTTATACAAAGTGGATAATCATAGGTGATGATTTCATTCTTAATGTTTCTTTGAAAAATTATAATCGATCGATGTTTAATTTAATTATTGCTGTGGCAAATTTTCATATTGTCCTGGGAAAAGAATGGGTATGAGAACAAAAGGCAATCTATGATCCCGAGATGCATGCCTATATCTTTGAGAGGGAACTAAGCTTATTGTGAGAGGGGTGCCTACTTCTCTGATTGGCGAGAGTTCTGAGGATTTTTTTTTGATAGGAAAAAAGTTTTGAGGGTTTGATCCTCTCTTTTTGCATCTTATATTTTCTGGATTTTTCTTTCAAGGACTGGCTATGTCGGATTAGCTGACCTTTTAGTTCAACTGTCTTGTGGAATTGTTCAAAGAGAGATCTTGGCCTAAATATATCAATATCTTGGGAAATTTTGACTAAAGCAGCCCACTATGAATTGAATACCTTGGTAAGTGCACCAATGTCATGCATATGCTATATCAATATCTTGGGAGATATTGACTAAAGTGCCCTAGTATGAATTGAATACCTTGGTAAGTGCATTTATGCCATGCATATGCCACAGCTGTGTCTTTTGGGTTTGTGAGCAAGGTGTTGACTGTGAGGCTAATTTTGTCACAACAACAAATGGCCACTCATTTAGATACTCATTGTTTCTTATGTTGTCTATCCATTGTCTGAATTTAAGAAGGATGTTCTTGATGTCTATCCATATGGTCTATTCCACTTCACAGGTGAAAAGACTTGATGCTTTAGCCACCTTACCTATGCTGTTTGTCCTATAGGTTTCAATGTAACCGTTTATATACCTTTCTATTCATTCAACTTTGGATTTCATCATAAATTTTGCAGGCATTAGCAATAAAATCAGCCTTGGATTGCTCAAAAATGTTGAAGGCATCAGCAATAGTATCATTCTCTCTATCTATATATAAGCCAATGTTTTAAAACATTGATAGGAGTCTTGAAACTGGTCATGGTTTGTCATTTTGTGACTGGGGGCTTACACTGGTCAACCTGGTGACTTCAGGTGACCTCAGAAATAATATAATGATTTTTTTTGTTTAAAAACCTGGTGACTTAAGATAATTTCAAAACTAATATAAAGAATGATGCTAATTGAGATCTGATTCAATGGATGGGTTGAGCAGTTTGGCTTATTCAAAGGTCCAATCGTTTGTGTGATGCATAACAAGGTGTGAACTTGGGGTTCAGGTCCTTTCCAGTTTTGGGTTTCAAGAAATTGACTTGAACTATTCATATAATTCTTTTCCCCCCTCACCTAAATGCTTTGTTTTCAGGCAGAAAGGTCCATTGCTCATACCTTAATATGGAATTTTATTGCAGGTGGATTCTGTATCATGTTATTGCAGAGTAGATTCAGGCTTAAAAACAGTTGCTGGGGCAAGGAAATTTGTCCCAGGATCAAAACTTTGCATACAGCCTGATATCAAGCCTCATGCACACAAGAGCAAGAATTCCCGCAGGGAGAGGACCAGAGTCCAGCCTCCCCTTTTGCCTGGCCTTCCTGATGATCTTGCCATTGCCTGTTTGATCCGGGTACCACGTGTTGAGCACAGGAAGCTCCGTCTTGTTTGCAAGGGATGGTATAAGCTTCTTGCCGGTAACTTCTTTTACTCGCTCCGGAAGAGCCTGGGAATGGCAGAAGAGTGGGTTTATGTTATCAAAAGAGATCGTGATAGAAGGATCTCGTGGCATGCTTTTGACCCTACCTACCAGGTCTGGCAGCCGCTTCCACCTGTTCCTGGGGAGTATTCAGAAGCCCTCGGATTTGGTTGTGCTGTTTTGAGTGGTTGCCACCTCTATTTGTTTGGAGGCAAAGATCCGCTTAGAGGGTCAATGAGACGGGTCATCTTCTACAGTGCTAGGACAAACAAATGGCACCGGGCACCAGATATGCTGCGCAAACGCCATTGCTTTGGTTCTTGTGTCATTAATAACTGTCTCTATGTGGCTGGTGGGGAATGTGAAGGGATCCAAAGGGCTCTCCGGTCAGCTGAGGTTTATGATCCCAACAAGAACAGATGGAGCTTTATTGCTGATATGAGCACTGCTATGGTGCCCTTCATTGGGGTTGTTTATAATGGGAGGTGGTTCCTGAAAGGGCTTGGTGCCCATCGTGAGGTCATGAGTGAAGCATATATTCCTGAAATCAATAACTGGGCCCCAGTTAATGATGGGATGGTTGCAGGGTGGCGCAACCCCAGCATTTCTTTGAATGGGCAGCTCTATGCTCTGGACTGCAGGGATGGCTGTAAGCTGAGAATCTACGATGGAGCCACAGATTCATGGAGCAAGTTCATAGACAGCAAGCTCCACCTAGGGAGCTCACGGGCACTGGAGGCTGCTGCCATTATTCCTCTCAATGGGAAGCTTTGCATTATCCGTAACAACATGAGCATAAGCCTAGTTGATGTTTCTAGCCCCAATAAACATGTGGAGAGTAACCCTCATCTTTGGGAGAATATTGCAGGGAAAGGTCACTTTAGGACTCTGGTCACAAACTTATGGTCCAGCATTGCAGGTCGAAGTGGTTCGACGACTCACATTGTTCACTGTCAGGTCCTTCAGGCATGAAAACAGGTGGAAGGTTACCGAAGAATCTGAACTCACTTCTGCCTACCTTAGAATTTTCTAAGTGTTACTTATGTCACGATGAGGTTCATGCATACAAAACAGTATGTTGATTGGTCACAGTACATCAGTAATATGAGAGCCCTTGGTTCATGTCAGACATGAGAAGGAAGATAGTGAATACAATAACTGGGTATAGATGAAAAGCAATGCTGACATGTTGAGAAATCTCTATTCCTTTCATTAAAAAAAAAAAAAAAAAAAAAAAAAACCTATTCCTCTCTGAGACTGTAAACAGGGACTATTGAAAGGGAGGATGTAGAAGCCATTTTAAAAATGGATGGAGAGAGGGCATAAAATGCATGGGCCTTTGCAGATTGCAAGCCATGTGGCTCTGGGGTGTGTGTGTGTGGACTGTGGACCCTAACGTATCATTATGTACCTGTAGAGATGCTTTGTGAATATATGAGATAGTAGAGATCAGCAACGGAATCATATACATAGATTGCTTCTGAGGTGTCAAATCAATTTGCCTTCCCTTGCTCTCAAAGTTATGTGTGTTTCTGATGGTCCATGTTCTTGCAAGATTAAATAATTCAATCCGGTCATGATAACATCTTTATGCAATTCACATATTTCTGTATAATTTTCATGCAACAAGAAACATGAAAACTTGGCTTAAGAAGCAAGTCTTCAATCAGCTATAAAGTCTACAAACTCTCTTTCGGTAAAATCATTTTAAGTGGTGGTTCCACTATTTCCATTTGTGCATGTGATAAACTGATTCCCTGTGGAACCAATCAAGCTGCGATCCACATCCTGAGAAGTGCACTGTGGTCATTATGTATACAAGTACAGTGGGTGCCTTGGTAGGTACAGAGTGCTGTGCAATGACCAAAATGCCTTCTCAGGATGCATTGTATCCAGATTGACACGAGATTTGGTTGTGTGCTCCTGGTTCATTGAGAATGCCTACTGCCATCCTATTTATATAGTCTTGAAAAGCAATGAAACGAAAGGAACTTGTTGGAAACCCAGTGGTCTCTTTCCTGCTCTATTCAAGGATCGGCCCATCATTGGTTTAACCATTTTTTGCTTGGGCTTTCAATTGAAGTTGAAGTTGAATTGAAGAGCAATACCAAGCCAAGCCAACCCATCAAACTCCCCACTCCTACCAAACAAATAGGATGGTGAAGACTTTTAACTAGAAGAATATGTCCACAACTAGCCCCACATCAAAAAACTCATCTGAAGTTTTGAAGATGTCAAGATATTGCAACAAATAAAACCAGCAAGATTTTCAAACACGATTCTTCAGAGAAAGACTTGCCATTGGTGTAAGACCCAGTGAGAATATATACTCACATCATGTCCTTCTGTAACCATGCACAAATTCAAACAGAAGAAAGAAAGAGTGAATAGTGAATAATAAAGCCAGGTGTTTGATACTTCAACCAGAAAGATGATTCAGTCCAAGAAGGAAGCACTGTCTCAACCATTGTTTGATTGACAATAACATTTCAAGGTTTCGTACTTGAAGAACTTCCTCTGTTCACAACAAACTCCCCTTTAATTTTCTTTAGTCTAATGACAACATCCTTCATGTCAGTTCTCTCCTCAGGTGACTCCCTTGAACAGTCCAGAGCTAATCCCAAGATGGACAATAAACACTCTTGTCTTGCAGTAGAATCTACTTCGTCTCCCCATAAGAAAAGATTGGCATCCACAACCACCATTACTGTTTTAGGAAGTTCCACATTCACCCACTGCCTCAAGCTCAAGTCTTCAGAAAACATCTCGTCTGTAGGTCTCTTTCTTGTAAATGTCTCCATCAACATGATCCCGTAGCTATACACATCACAACTTGTGGACACTCTTCCTCCTGAACCATACTCTATTTGTGGTACAAAAAATCAATTTTTTATAATAAGACTGAACACAAGAATCTAATAAACAAAATTTGCTAAAATATACTTGTTTAGTATGAAAAGGTTCATAAGAGAAAAGTTGTTCCTATAGTAACAGTAATCTATAGCCAACGCTAGCTATAGTTCAATATCACATTGCTCAACTTTGCAACTATAATGTTCCAGTCATTAAAAAAAATAAATTAAGGTGTTTTGTATGACAAAGAGGTATATAAATATTTTTTTTTTTGTGGTAGACATATATACGTGTTGTAGTATTGAATGGTGTTTTGTACTTGTGTTTGGGTTGGTTTTTACTCTTACTGGAAGTCCTACAAGTGTAACATAGCTCAAACCTCACCTAACCTGATTCAACATGACATAAACCAAAACTGTGCTAGGGTTGGAGAAAGGTAGCTTGGATTGTAAGGTCAACCCGCAGTTACAACCCACCCAAATTGCAACTGTCTAATGCCTTGTATAGACTTCTCTCCTTTAGACCTTGATTGGTAAAACGATGATTCAAATTTTTTGTAAAATTCAGCAAGACACAGCAGCCTTATCTCAACTAATTGGGGTCAACAGCATGAATCCTATTTCCCTTTTCCACTCTATTTGAGGCCATATCTACTATTAAATCATAAATTGTCATCTCTCCTCACTACTTAAACCCAAGTCAATTTTGACAATTTTCTTGTCCTTTTAATGCCTTAAACTTGCATTGTCTCATTCATTTTCATTGGTACAGTTATTGGTCTTAATTGCAAATAACCAAACCATCTCAGTCGACTTTCCCTCATGTTATCACTTATTGGTATTATATCTAAGTTCCTGCAAATGGATTCATTTTTAGTTTTATCCTTTCTAGTCTTTTCACTTGGCCATCTTAATATCCCCATCTCAGCCACTCTCATCTATGTATATGTTGTTTTTCCCCAACGTTCTACGCCATAAAACATAGTTGGTCTTATAGCTATAAATTTAGTGAAATCTTACCAATTTTTCATCCTATTTTAGGGATGGTGAAAAGAAACTTTTGCAAGTTTCATTACAATTTCATTAAAATTTTGCTAAAATCAGTAAAAAATTTGACCAAATCTTTCTAAGTTCAATACTTTCAATGAAAACATTTCTTCTTGAGCTACAAAGTACAAACCCACTCCAAACCCATTTTTAATTTTTTTTTTCGTTTTGTTAATTCTAGAGAAAAATACAACTCGTATATGTTATTCTTTGATTTATAATTATAAAATAGTTAAATTTGCATTCTATTAATAATCTCATATGTATAATTATAAATTATTAAATATATATAAAAATACATAAATCAATGATATATGATGGGTAAGCTATTATATATCTCTATTATATGAAATGTAAATGTAAAAAAGACAATTTATGACAAAATATTACAAGGGTTGTCATGCAATTTGACATGTTGGTATCCATTTGTTTAATTATGTGATTAAGTTTTTGATATTATTTATTTACCAAAAAAAGTTTATGATATTATTTTATAATTTATTATTAATAATCACAAAATAAATTAAAAAAATATCTAATAAGTAAATGCTATTTGAGATTGGCTATCGTCATAGACATACCAACATCCATAACCATAGGAAATGTTTGTTATGGTGTCTACCCAATATCTATTGATATGAGAAGGATTAATATTGGACAAGATGAGCACTAACACTATGTTCATGAGTTTACGGTTTGATATTATTACATGATGATATGAACTCAATATTTTAGCTATATGGGTAAGCATTGCAATGCCCGTCTTACTTTAAACATAGATGAAAACTTTCAAACGAGTTTGGAATTCCATGTTTTATTGATAGATAATGATGCAAGTGTTTTTTTTTTTTAATTTTTTAATTACTAATTGTTTGACTCTTGGATGTAAAATAAGAAGAAAAAAATTAATTTAAATTGTAATGAAACATATCTTCTTACCAACATGACAACACCTATGCTAGTCCCTTATGCATCTCTTACCTTGAGTACTAAGTGTGTCATTATGTTTATTTTAATATTCATTGAAGTTTTATTGAAAATTTTCACTTTTCTATATTTCTCTAATTTTGACATTTTTTATTATTATTTTGCAACATTCCAATGAAAACTTTCCAAACCTTTATCAAGAAAAAATATCCATCAAAACCAAAATATTAAACCTTGGGTGAAACATCTTATCAATTTGAACTTTACAATGGATGGAATACTTTGTGAATGCACCATAACCTCAAATTTGTATCAATGTGGTAATCTAAATACTATGTTTAATTCTTATATTTGAATAGTAAATAAAGTAGGTAAAAATGCTCACAAAAATATGTATATCAATCAAAATGGTCATGCTCATTCATTTGATTTTCTTTTTTATGACTCATACAAAAGGTGTTCATCTAATGAATGGTGATACTCCTATTAATTGACATGGAAAGGGGTGAAGCCCAATCAACTATGATAATTGATAAAAAGCTGCTACATTGGAGATTCACATATGGCCCCCATCATTGGTTGATGGTGCAATATCCCTTTGCACACAGTTTATATAGAATCTATTGTCAACACTGTGCATTAAAATAACTTCTTGTCTAGTTACATATAAAAAAGTTTGGACATGAATGGCAATAATCATCCGGTTTTCAACTTTGTATTTCACGATCTAGCGTACATGGATGGATAAGTTCAGGAAATTTCTGTGTCTAAGAGAATATTTATAGGAGGTGACTTAAATGGACACGTGGGGAAAACTAGTAGCGGATATGAATTTGGAGAAAGGAATGTGGCTGGAGAAGTAATCCTAGAATTTGCAATGGCATATGATCGTGCTATAGCAAACAAATACTTCATAAAGAGAGATGAACATTTGGTTATTTTCAAAATTGGGTCAAATAGAAGTTAGATATACTTTTTTCTTACGAGGAGGCTAGAAAGGTCAATATGTAAGGATTGTAAAGTTATCCCAGGGGAGAGTCTAACCATACAACATAAGCTAATGGTGTTAGATGTTCATATTAAAAGATGAAAAATAAAGAAATGAGAAATTAATTATACAAGAATTAGATGGTGGAACCTAAAAAATGAAAAATTAGCAAAATTTAGAGAAAAATTGAAAAATGAGGGAAAATGGAATTTAGAAGAAGATATAAATGTCATGCGAAATGAAATGGTCGGCTGCATTAAAAGAGTAGCAAAAGAGGTTCTTGGAAAATCTAGAGGGAAAGTGCAATCATCTAAAGAAACTTGGTGGTGGAATGATGAAGTCCAAAAAACCATTAGAGATAAA
>JAOXJP010000003.1:16945895-16967628 GCA_025762735.1 Platanus orientalis | reverse complement strand
GGATTAATACAATAAATGTGTTTCTTCATGTTTTTTTTTTTTTTTTGGTGAGATAAAAAGGATTATAAAAAAAAAAAGCAAAGAAAGAACAACAGGACAGAATCACTAAGAAGGTGAAAGGCCCAGAAAGAGGGAAAAAAAGAAGAAAAATGAAGCCACTAATGCAAAAGAGAAAGACACAGCACCCTACACAGCCTGACCTCCATGTTGATCTTCGTTTAGGTAATATATGCATCCATATGATTGCATACAGGTGGAAAGAATGCTTTATCCACTTCCATGCTCTGTCTTACGAGTTTCAAAGTAATTCCTAATATTACTTTCTATTATTCTGTGTTATTTATCAATGAAAAAAAAATTACTTTCTATTCAATCAGCCTTGAATTTATCAGAAGTAATCTTACAGGCATCAGCAATGGTAATCTCTGTCCACATGTAAACCAATGTTTTAAATCCCAGACTGGAGGTTGACCCAACCAACATGATGGTAGGGAATTGGGAGGTGGGTTGGGATGGGGTGGCCCTGGTCAACTTTTTTTTTTTGGGTAGTAAGACCCTGGTCAACCTGGTGATTTCAGATGAACTGAAAAATAACTCAAAAGAATGAAAGTTAAATTAGATCCAATTGATCTGTTTGATGGATGTATTGACAAGGATGGCTGGTTCAATGGTCCAATTGGTTCTAATGCATTTCCAGGTCTGGAACTAGCATCAGATTTAACCATTAGAGGTCCGGGTCCCTTCCAGGCCTGGGATTTTAAGAAATTGATCTGTAATTATCCATAGAAATATTTTTTTTTTCACACTTAAACCATTTATCTTGAGGCAGCAAGGGTCCATAAATTGCACTATAACATGAAATTTATTGCAGGTGGATTCTGTATCATGCTATTGTAGAGTAGATTCGGGCTTGAAAACTGTTGCTGGAGCAAGGAAATTTGTCCCAGGTTCAAAAATTTGCATACAGCCGGATATCAAGCCACATGCACACAAGAGCAAGAACTCTCGCAGGGAGAGGACCAGAGTCCAGCCTCCCCTTTTGCCCGGCCTTCCTGATGATCTCGCCATTGCTTGTCTGATTCGGGTTCCTCGTGCTGAGCATAGAAAGCTCCGTCTAGTCTGCAAGAGATGGTATAAGCTTCTTGCAGGTAACTTCTTTTACTCACTCCGGAAGAGCCTGGGAATGGCAGAGGAGTGGGTGTATGTTATCAAAAGAGATCGTGATAATAAGATCTCGTGGCATGCTTTTGATCCTACCTACCAGCTCTGGCAGCCACTTCCTCCTGTTCCTGGGGAGTATGCTGAAGCCCTTGGATTTGGTTGTGCTGTTCTGAGTGGTTGCCACCTCTATTTATTTGGGGGTAAAGATCCACTTAGAGGATCTATGAGACGGGTCATCTTCTACAGTGCCAGGACAAACAGATGGCACAGGGCACCAGATATGCTGCGAAAGCGCCATTTCTTTGGTTCTTGTGTCATTAATAACTGTCTCTATGTGGCTGGTGGGGAATGTGACGGGATCCAGAGGACCCTCCGGTCAGCTGAGGTTTATGATCCGAACAAGAACAGGTGGAGCTTTATTGCTGAGATGAGCACTGCAATGGTGCCCTTCATTGGGGTTGTTTATCATGGGAGGTGGTTTCTGAAAGGGCTTGGTGCCCATCGTGAAGTCATGAGTGAAGCCTATATTCCTGAAACCAATAATTGGGCTCCAGTTAATGGTGGGATGGTTGCGGGTTGGCGCAACCCCAGCGTCTCTTTGAATGGGCAGCTCTATGCCTTGGACTGTAGGGATGGGTGTAAGCTAAGAGTCTACGAAGGAGCCACAGATTCATGGAACAATTTCATAGACAGCAAGCTCCACCTAGGGAGCTCACGAGCCCTGGAGGCTGCTGCACTTGTTCCCCTCAATGGGAAACTCTGCATCATCCGTAATAACATGAGTATCAGCATGGTTGATGTTTCTAGCCCTGATAAACATGTGGAAAGTAACCCTCACATTTGGGAGACTATTGCAGGGAAAGGTAACTTTAGGACTCTATTCACAAACCTATGGTCCAGTATTGCAGGTCGAAGTGCTTTGAGGAGTCACATTGTGCACTGTCAGGTGCTTCAGGCATGAAAGCATGTGGAAGTCTTCCGAGGAATCCAAACTCACCTCTGCCTACCTTAGAAGTTCCTACAGGTCTGTTACTTAGGTTGAAGTTTTTGCATTCAAAACACTTATGTTCCTTAGTTATAGTGCATCAGTGAGCAGCTGTATTCCCTTTGTGGAGATTGAATCAACAGTCAATGTACCAGTTGGCAACGGAAGAGGATACTCGGTTCACATCATTTTAGATGAGAGACTTTGCTTTATGTGCAACTTTGAGAAGGAAGGTGAATACTCCAGCTGGGTATAGATGACTACCTTACACTCCTTCAGACTACAAACATGGACTGTTGAAAGGGTGGGCGTGGAAGCTGTTTTAAAAATTGATCAAGGAGAGAGGGCATAACAACATGCATGGGCCTTTCCAACTCGCTAGTCATGTTCTGGTGTGTGTGTGGTTGTGCGATCTTAGCTTAGTTTTATGTACTCCTACAGATGCTTTGTGAATATATATATATGAGCTGTAGAGATCAGCAAGTGAATCATATACATGAATTTATATTAGTATCAATCAATTCGCCTTGCCTTATTCTTATAGTATCCGCATGTTCTGATGTTGGATTTTAGTCCTGGAAAACAACCAATCATGAATTTAATCCTGATTTATGCCCATTAGTGTTCTGACAAGGGGTACTAACTTAATCTGAAGAACAAGAAAGAAAGAATGCTGAAGAAGTAAAATCAAACTGTTCAATACTTCAATGTTCAAAGGGACCATCCAATCCGCCACTCGATTATAATTATTCTTGTTTCAGAGATTCATACTTGCTGAATGGACTGTAACCTAAATTTTGCATTAAAATTGTGAACTAGAAAGCTTTGTACGAACACTTATATTTGGAGGGTCAATAGAAACACGTAAAAGGTGTTGTGTATTTTAAATATTAGAGTAGGGCAGTATATGAACAAAAAGTTACATGAAAAGTATTGTTTTGTGTGGTTTTGTTTTGATATGGGCGTGTGGATTAGAACGTGGGAAAAGTTTAGTACCATATTGGAAAGAAAGGAAAATTGAAGACAAGCAAAGGAGAAGCTCATGTGCGCACGAGGCAGACCAACTTAGATACACTAAACCAAAAAAGGGTGGTGCTTGGGCACGGGCAAAGGGGGTGCAAATCTAGTCCGTTAAGCCCAAAAGTTCAAGATATAGTTTTACCACTTGTTACACATACAATGATTTTTTCGTATTTACAGTTGAACCAATTTTAAGAACCAACTCAGTTCAACTTATTAAGTAATTGTTTTGACCATTCAAATTTGGATAGTTTTTAACTGTTATATTTATGGACTGTTTTACCCTTGATGCGTCTCTCCATTAAGAGGTGTAATATATGACCATTTTTTTGTACAGTTTTATGTGTCGCTTCTTAAGAGACCCATGCTTTTTTGAAAGAATGATTTTACCCTTTACGGATCCCTATGTCATGTAACATTTCACTCATGGCTTTTGAAATTCTATTTAAAGGGGGGGAGTGTTCCATAGTTTTACACACTTAAAACTCTTATTTCTTCTCAAAACTATTACTGAGATTTTGGAGCATATATTGAAGATAACTAGTGTTCGGGAAGTGTTTCAAGTCAACATCTTGATTCACTTACTATAGAAACATTGCGTTCGTTGTACTTCTAAAGTCTTCCTTGCCTACAACCTATTTGCTGACTTACAATGGAAGCAAGTAAAGACTTAAAGAGAACATTATTACGTGTTACCAACATGTCTACTGGAATCTATTACTCTTTGTTTTTTTTCGTTTCTATAGCCATTAAACCACTATTTTTTTCTTCTACAAAAGGCTTACAAAAATAATTATGGTGATTGGTCATGAACATTCATTAACTAACTCTCTCTCTCTCTCTCTCTCTCAAACACACACACGCCAGTCCCATATAAAAGTATTTTTGAGTGAGAAGGATGTTATTAAAACTATCAAAGAGATGCTTTAGGGTTCAAATATATGAAAACCAACACCTATTTCAAATATGAATTTTCAAGTTTCTAATATAAGGTCAATTCACTTTTTATGAACCAAAATATAGGTTTAACCAAAGTTAAAACTATCAAGGGTACGTATTTTGATCAAATTTTAGAAGACTCAAACTTAGTCCTTTTAAAGATAAATTACAGATTTTATTAAGGAAAAGGCGAAAAACTAAAATACAACAACAAAAATGATCATCCCTAGACAATTATCAACCCATTAGACTATTTGAGATTTTGTTACCAATGAACAAAGACTCAAGCCCCACCCCCAATTGGCAAGTTTATCCACCGTTACATTAAAATCCCTAGGCACATGAGCAAAAACAATGCCAATATGATTTTCCAATTCCTTAATTTCATATATACAGTGACAAAGACTCCAAGATCAATCCCTTTTTCTGGACCCCCAAGCAATCACAATTGTTGAATCCCCTTCCACTACACAATCCTCACTCCCTTTTTCTTTAGCTCCCGCAAACCCATAAGAAGGGCAATCATCTCCTCCTTCGTGGAATCACAAAGGCCTATGGGGCCAGCCTTAACCCACACTCTATTCCCCCTATCATATGAGAACAAACAGTCAAAACTTACCAAGTCTAGTTCCCTTCCAAAGAACCATCAAAATTTAGCTGTGGACCATTTAGAAAGGAGTGTGGTCTAGGAAGCACATTTCGATTACTTGGATTGCTTTTGAAGGAGATGCAATTGACCCAATCAATCACAAAAGAGGACAAAGACATATCTTTGAATTCTTTTGTAAACAACAACCAACCATCGACTTCCCGAATAATGTCCTCTATAGTCTCGGAGCATCCCTTTATTCTACCTTAAAAAATCCTCAAATTTATTGCTTTCCAAATACCCTAAAAAATTCTATTGAGTAAGCATTTTGAAAAATCCTTTCAGTTGCACCCAAACACAAACAATTCCATTGAAGAATGACATCCACAATAGACTTTGGCATAACCCAAGGATGAGACTTAATTACCAAAAAAAAAAAAAAAACTAAGGACGAAAAAGACTGGAGAGAAAGTGATCCCAAATTCCCTTGGAGAAATTGCAATGGAGTAAAAGGTGATTGGCCAACTCCCTGTCCTCACACATCACACACCATTGAGGGGATATAGACATATATGGTCTCCTTTGTATTATATCCATTGTGTTCATGTGATTCAAAGCAGTATTTTATGTGAAGCCCTTAACCTTAAGGCATTGGAAGTTTTCATATTTTTTAGAAGGAAAGTGACGCACAGGATTTTGAAGAAAACTTACCCGAAAACTCAAGGATCCAAACTTTTACCAAAAAACAACTTAGAGATGAATATCTCTTCAAGATTTAAAAAAAGATTTGCTAGCATATCTACTTCCCAATTATAGAGGTCCCTTGAGAATTCAAGCTTCCACACTATATCCAAAGGAAAATTTAAAAGAATACCCAAGACAAGAGCATTTTGATTTTTGGAGAGATGAAAAAGTATAGGAAAGAGGAAATAAAATCTTTGGTTTCTCCACCAATGATCTATCTAGAATTTAACGGAACAACCATTTCCGACAACAAAACGAACGAACGGAGAGAACACATGAAGAAGTTGGAAAATATTTTTCCAAGATAAGGACATTGAAAGATTTGGAGTAGGATAAACATCCCACCAATTTTTTGTGCACACCATATTTACTCGAAATTGTGGAATGTCATAGATTCCCTTATTCCATTGAGAATCTTTAGAACTTCCTTAGTAGAGCCATATTCCTCTCCTTAAGATGACCTATACCAAAACCCCCAATCTCCTTGGGTTTACACACTTCCTTCCATTTAACGAAGTGGTCAATAATCTTACTAGACATCTTAAAACAGAGACATATAGTACACCAAAATATTGGACATAGCTGCTTTTGTTAGAGTGATTTTTCATCTCAAAGAGATGTAAGATTTCTTCTAATAAGCCAATTTTTTATCCACTCTTTCAACAACTAGATCCCCAAAAGAAGAGGGCCTAAGATTTCCTCCTAGTGGAAGACCCAAATGCTTCATAGGATCATTGCCCCAATTTGGTTCGCCTCCCCCCTTTGTCTTAGATCTCAAGATGTTAATGAATTTTCTTTTTCAAAATGGATTAAATCATGGTTTGATATGAAAGATTTTGCTAATCATGAGCGTAGAGATCTCCTTAGCATCATCACTATCTTTGCTTAGAATATCTGGAAAGCAAGAAACAAAGCTATTTTTGAAACAGTGCATTTTAATATGTTTAGTTCCTCTTCTGTTACTTTCAGGATGTTTAGTGAGTCTTATGCTTGCCCTAATTCCTTTTTATTTCCGATTGCGGGTTTAGATTCTCTTTGATGGATGCTGCTGGAGGGGAAGCTGATTAAAGTCAATTTTGATGGTGCCTGTTGTTCACCCTTAAATGTTTATGGTGTGGGGGTGGTGTTTTCTGTGATGGTAAAGGAAATTTTATGCATGCTTTTTCGGTGGGTGGTATTGCTGATTCATGCCTAATTGCGAAGTGTAATTCCACTCGTTTGGCTCTTGCTACGACCCACTCTTTGGGTCTAAGGTTTTTGATCCTAGAGGTAGGGCTGTAAACAAAGCGAACTCGAATTGGATGTAAGCACATGTGCATTCGATTCGTTTGACAGATACATACATTCAAATTTGAATTTGATATTCGACGAATTTTCAAAAAAGGACTTTGCATTCGATTTGTTTAATTAATTGAATATCCATCGGACTTTCGGATATTCGTCTGAGAGGAAGAAGACGAGGAAGAGAAAAGGGGAAAAACTCATTGCTCATCACTGACTCCTCTGCTACTTCTTTTATTGTTGACACCCTACCTCTTCAACGTCACATCTATGAAAACCCTAAAGGTAGAAGTAACTGAAATAGAAGAGAGGGTACAACGACGGGGACTTGAATGACGCAACGATAAATGAAAATAAGAAAGACAGAGAAAGTGATGAGGAAGAAGAAGGGAGGGAGAGAGAAAATGGTTTGATGTTGTTGGTCGTAGCAAGAAACCCTTCACTCTTCACCTCCCATTTCCCTGCCAAAAACATTTCACCAGCAATAGCTTTGGTACAAAATCTCAGCAAGAGCTTTACTTAACGTAACAGAAGAGGAAGACAAAAATTTCGTGGGCGATCTTTCTCTTTTAATCCATTTACAAACTTCTCATCCTTTAAAATCTCTCACAAAAAGGTATTATGATTTCTTGATTTTTATCATTTTTAATCCTCTTCTTCTTCACTTGTTTCTTCTAATAAACCCTAATTTTCTCATTGGTAATGCTTCAACATCAGAACCAATATCCCTCAACCTTGCAAGATCAGAAGGGAGGAGGTTGATGCGGATTGTGGAGATAAAGAGAAATGAGGATTTAATGGTTGTATTCAGTAGCAGACAGTTTTCTTGGTGGAGGAATAGGGCTGTTAATTGGGCCGGGCTGGCTCGAAGCCCGACTTGACCTGCCAGAAAATTGAGCAGGCTAGGCAAGTTTGATTTTGGGTTGGGCTGGGCATGGGCCCAAAGGTTAGGCCCGGTCTAATTTTTGGGCTGGGTTTGGGCCCAAGTTATTTTAGCCTGGTGTCCGACCAGGCTTGGCCCGAAGTGAATAAAACTTGATACCGGCCCAAAGCCCTGCCCAAAGCTACACATAAATTTATTGACCATTTTGGGCTGCCTGAACTCAGCCCGAAGCCCGTATAATTACGATGAGCTGGGCTCGGGCAAAGGGGTTTGGGAAAAATTTGGACTTCGGCTGGGGTTTCATAGTTTGGGCTGGGCTCGGGTTGACCCTTGTTTGGCCTAGCCCGGCCCGATTGACAGCCCTATGGAAGAGCCATTGTTGCTGAAAACTTCTATAAAGAACACTCATTCAATTGGAAACCAAGGAGATCCTTAAGGACCTTAACCTAGGGATTTTTTTTTTTGAGATGTAAACTTGATGAGCGCTAGATGGGGTAGGGCCTAGAGACGATCTAGGATTCTAGGTTACCTTATGAGTGTTGTCAGGTGTATCAATCATGATACACCTTCACCCATACTATTAAGTTAAAAGGAGAAAAATGCTCTGTGATGACAAAGTGTCTACAATGTTTATGGTGAATTAAAAGGTGACACATATTGTGTTTTGGGTTTAAAAAAGTATTCAGATGTAAAAAGGAGACACCAAATTCAAAATCACATCATCTATCAATCAATGACACGACTACATAGGCCTGTGTAAACACAGACAATCATTCTCCAAGTTAAAATTATTGATTAGGTATATATGTGTATAAAAACTATAAAATTATATACATATATTAATTTAAGTGGTCGAATATTAATTGGAGTGGATGTATACATATCCGCATTTGGTTCGTTTATAATTAAATATTTATTAAACGAATCGAATATAGATGCATCCGTATTTGTCTTAATTGAATCGAATACGGATGCTTAGGCGGATAGTTGACAGCCCTACCTCTCTTGAAGTCATTTCCCTCTTATCGGATCCAATTGGGGTGGCTCCTTGGACTATTTGGTGGGCTCATTCAGGATTGTTACTCTCTTATTAGAATTTTTGATGCTGTTGATTGTAAGCATATTAAGCGTATTGCTAATTCGGCTGCTAATCAGGTTGCAAAGCACGGGTTAGGTGCAAAACTTTTCTTGAGTTGGTCTTCATGTCCTCCCCCTTAGTTGGAACATGATCTCTCCTTTGATGTATCTGCTGTTGGGTAGACTTTAACTCTTCCTTAATATATAAATCGATGTTTTATATCAAAACAAAACAAAACAAAAATCTTATCATACTTGATTTGGAAAATTTCATGTGAAGACCTGAAATGGTTTCAAAAATTAAAAAAAAAAAAAACATATTTTTAATTCAACACTTGTTCTACCTTTGTATTTATATAACAAATGGTGTCATCAACAAATTGAGGGAGATTAAAGGAATATGAAAGTTACTTTCATTTAATTTTTAGTGAAATAGGTCTCGAACTCATGAGAATTGAAAATGTTATCATTCTATGTTAAAGACTAAAAATTAGGGTCTTTGAAATAAATGATTAGAAATGCTTTGAATTTGAAATCCAATAGTTTGATTTAATGAAACCAACAATATTGTAAAGACGAGAGTTCTTCAAATCCTACCGGAATTTGATAGGGAAATATTAAGGTAAAGATTTCTTGAAAGTTTGTTGAATTCTGCCCGATGAACACCGAGGATAAATGTAATATACAAAGCATTTAGAATGCAATTGCGTTAATCAAATTTCATATGAGTCAAATCAATTCATCCTCTTACAAATACCTGGTTTACAATTGTCCTTACTACCAAATCACAAAATCAATCATTGCATCCAATGGCCACAAGAACTTTGAGAATATATATATGTATATATTAACTGAAAATTTTAGGTGAGTTTAACTTTGATATTATAAAAACTCAATTAAAATCTATGATTCTCTCACTAGGGTTATGCCTGAATTGGATTGCACTATTAGTTTGACCATAGCCATCTCGGATTTGTTTTTTCTTTGATTGAAGAACTGCAGACTAATTACGGACTAATTCTGAACCAGCCCTCTGACAGACCTTACTAGAACTACAATGGAATTTCATGTCGGACCAATTATTTGCATAGGAATCAATTGAATTAGAAATTTAACTTGATTTCATAAAGAGAAAATAGAAGCTTCACAAAATATTAAAAGTGACGGATCAATTGAACCAAAAAGCACTCTTTTTTACAAAAATTTGCTCACAAAACTTTCTTATTTTCTTAATTGATGGGATTCAAATTGATTGAACTTCTCTAATCATCCACATAAAAAACAAAGATAAGTCGATGCAGTGCAATCTTTTTGAAAGGTTTTCCCACTTTTGTTTCCTTTTGCATAATTACTACGGAAAATAAAAAATGCAAGTTTTACTCTGAAAAATCAGTTCCACAATGGAGATGCGGGGTATCGATCCCCGTACCTCTCGCATGCTAAGCGAGCGCTCTACCATCTGAGCTACATCCCCATATGCCTTACAATTCTCGTAACCTATTTATATGTTTAAAAATATCTCGTCTGAATCACTCAAAAGAATGCTAGATACTTTACGGGTTCACTAACTCGAGCTCACTGTTGGGATAAACTTGAAGCGCCTACGAGAGTTATTCCATGACATCAAGTCTAGTAATTCAAACGGAAAAAATGTTCAGTCCAAGACACCATGAGGCTTCAAATGGAATAAAATGAGCGGGACTTTGTTAAAATTTCAAAGTCCTGCCCCATTTTATTCCATGTGAAGCCCTATGGTGTCCTGTACACCATCCTGGACAGAACATTTTCCCTCTAATTCAAATTATCCATAAATGCTTCCACCATTTTAACTCAGAGTGGCTTAATCTTCTGAACCAAGCATCTCCTTGATAAAAGTAATAGTTGCAAACAAGTTTGTAGCATCACTTCTATAGGAAAGATGTCACGAGTTTTATTCATCTGGCAGCATTCTGCAGGGTATGCATTAATTTGTTTCATGCCTATGGTGTGGATCCTGCTCTATGATGCAGCAATTAGCAGTTGTGAGTAATCCTACCCAAAAAAAAAAAAAAAAAACTAGAATTATATATTCCTCATTTGCTATGATGTATAACAAAGCTTATTAAGGTGTTTGAGTGAGAACTAGTAAGACGGGATCAGATTTTAAGTCAGAAATAAGGCTGTGCACAAGGCAAGGTTAGCCTGACCCCATTCTTATCCAAAAAGACTTGGCCTAAGCCTAGGCTCAAGTTTTAGTCCGAGCTTAAGCTTGGGCCATGTACCTTGACCTGGTGCAAGGCCCAAGGCCCAAAACCAAGCTTGAGCCTTGTTTGTAGCTCAAAGAAGAGCTAAGCCTGAGCTTCCATTTGAGCTCATTTACTAAGACTGTGTTTGGGAGCCACCTGTAATGTAATAATTTCATTTCAAATTTCCAAGGCATTCATAGCCACAAGGTGTTGGTTCATAATGAACTCATTCAGATTTATGCTTGATAACATATATCATTTCACTTTATAAAAATCTAAGATGACTGCGTTGATAATTTTAATCAACAAATCAGTATAATTATGAATGAGTTCATTTTAAACCATCACTTTATATTTGATAAAGAGAAATTACATAACTTGCATAAGCAAATGATGCAAAAGATCAACTGAAAAGTTACAATGTCAAGAAATTGTAAATCATTATGTTGATTTTTGTTGATGGAGACTACAGCTTGACGCAATGGGCGGGACTGATTAGTGCCGGGATGGGCTAGGTTGATTCCAAGAAATTGCTCCTTCTCCTTCCTGCTCAGGCCAGATTTTGGTGTGACACCTAAAGTTAGCCTAAGGTAGGACTGACATTAGGAACCAACACATCTGCCAAAAAAATGATTTACACTTTTTGGGGGATGCTTTTCAGTTTTTGGTGCTGATGTATAGACCCCTAATGTCAGTCCTACCTTAGGCTAACCTAAGGTAATCCTACCAAATCCTTAGGGATGGTAGGTGGGATTGGTGGGATTTGGGCAACCCCTAAAGTTAGCCTAAGGTAGGATTGACATTAGGGGCCAACACATCAACGCTGAAAAAGTGATATACACTTTTTGGGGGGATGCTTTTTAATTTTTGGTGTTGATGTGTTGACCCCTAATGTCAGTCCTACCTTAGTGACTTGGTTCTCGAAAGAAAAATAACAATGGATTAATTAAACACATACAAAGATATCCAACCAAAGGATTTTTTATATTAAATTTAATTTAAAATTACCAATTACAACGGAGGAGGGAGAAAAAAAGATAAAGGATTTAAAAAAAATAAAAAAAAACCATTCCCATTTACTCTATTTTGGCAGTGAATTCACTTTAACCTTTATCTTGTTGCTTGAAATAAAAAGAGTCACTTACAATTATTTAAATAAATAAAAAAAACTCATGAACATAACATGATAAGCCCCCAGGGTTTGGTGTGCCCACTTAACAAATGCCTAAGGTCCACCCACATGTAAAGGTGGACATGTATCATCAAAAAGTAAAAAAAAATGCCCCAAAAAGTGTAAATCACTTTTTTGGATGCTGCATGTCTGCCCTCATGTGAGCAGACCTTAGGTGTTCATTAAGGGGGTGCTGGAAATCTGCATCGTAAGAGAGAGCAATCAAATCCCGTTATGATGAAGTTGTAACAAGAAATAAGTTTATTTTCTTTATAACGAATGGGTTCCACACACACTTGCACTAGGTTGGCCTCATATCCTCTGCGCTGCCACCTTTGTGCAATGTCATGAGCCGAGACACAAGGGAGGTATCATTTCACTTTTTGGAGATGTCACATCACCCCCCAAAAGTGAAATGATACTTCCCCGCTCAGCTCACAAAGTCGCACAAAGGAGGACAGCGCAGAGATACTCCCCACCTTTATTTGGGTCTCTTTTTCTTTCACCACAACCGACACAAGATTATTATTAGTTTATTTTATTATTATTTTATTTTTTAAGGGTGGGGGCTCGGAAAAAGATCAATGGCTAAGCCATGACCCCAATAATCTTTTTTGGGTCTACGCTTAGATTGTAATTTTCTGAAGTTAGATTTAAATACATTTCCATTGGGCAACGATTGGCCCATGATAACCCAGACTTTCCCGAATCCGCCCAGTCAACTCTATGCAGATGACAAGATGGTTCAACAACGAAGAGTCATGCAGTGTATGCTCAAGAAGTGAGAGCCATCATTTGATGTTAGGATGCAAATTGGGTTGGGTTTGTGATTGGGTTCAACCACAATCCCAGTTGACCCAACCCGATCTTTAAGCTGGCATTTTAAGACATCTAGTTAGGTTTGAACTGAGAAATCTCATATCCAACCGTAGATCATATTGAGCTTAGGTTTAGACCTCAGCCGATTAGACCCAATTTGAGTCTTGTATCGTATATTACATTCTTATTATCTGTCACTTTCTCTTCCACTACAACCAACACGAGAAATTTTTTTTTGGGGCTTTGAAAAGGATCCACGGTCAAACCCTAACCCCAAGGATCCTTCTTGGATCCATGCTTAGATTGCAATTTCCTAAAGTTAGATTTAAATAGATTTCTATTGGACAATGGCCCAGGATAGCCCAGACCTTCCCGAATCGGCCTACAACCAGCCTTATGCAGATGACAAGGTTGGTTCAGCAACGAAGTGTTATGCATTGTATGCTTAAGAAGTGAGCCATCAATTGATGTTAGGGATGCAACTTTGGTTGGGTTTGTGGTGACCCGACCAGATCTTTAAGTTGAGTCAGGTTGACATTTTAGGACATCTAGTCGGGTTTGAACTAAGAATTCCTATATCCAGCCATAGATCATGTTGAGCTTAGGTTTAGACCTCAGCCGATTAGACCCAATTTGAGTTTGATAATACATATTAGATTCCTATTATTCTTCTCTTTCTCTTTCACCACAACGGCACGTCATTATTTTTTTAGCTACAAAAAAGGTCAATGGCCAAGCGTTATCAAGGGGTGACAATTTGTATTGGCGGGTTAAGTTCATGTTGTGTCAAGATATGGGTATACAATTGTATGGCTCAACCCTAACCCAACCCATTTATTAATTGTATCAAAGAGGGTTGACCCACTTTGACCTAAAACACGTTTACACTCAACCTTAACCCACTTAGTTCATGTCGGGTTCACATGTTATGTGGTAATTTGTATTGGCGGGCCATATTTGTGTCGTGTCAAGTTAAGGGTATAAGACTACATGTGTCAACCCAAACCCAATCCATTTATTAATCATGTCAAAGTGGGTCAATCAACTTTGACCCAAAACACGTTTATAGTCAACCTTAACTCGTTTATTTCGTATTGGGTTCATGTCAGGTTCACAGGTTGTATCAAACATTGTCACCCCTAACCTAACCTTATCCCCAAAGGATCATTCTTGGGTCCATGCTTAGATTGTAATTTTCTAAAGTTAGATTTAAATAGATTTCCATTGGGTAATGATTGCCTCACGATAACCCAGGCCTTCCTTGAACCTGGCTTGGCTTCTGTGAGTACAGAATCTGTACATAATGCATGTGGGGTGGGGGGTGAGAACACTCATTTCAGCATTGAAAAGTGATTTGCATTTTTGGGGGTGCGTGTTTATCACTTTTCAATGCTGATGTGAGTGATCACATGTCTCTGAATATGAATTATACACAGATTTTGAGTGCACAGAATCCAGAGCGCAGGCTGACATGTGATGTTTTTATTGAATTTGGTGCCTCTTTTAGGTACCCATATTTTCATTTGAACACTTTTTATACGATTTTAACCCTATGCACCTTACCCTTTGTTCTGTGTGTGGGGAAATGGGAGGATAGACAAATTTGGGAATAGAGGATTTATTCAGGGGTCAAAGAAGGGTATGGCAGTAAATACACTGTAAATAAGTACTTGTGTAATTATAAATGTACCCTTATCATGCAAGGTGTTGCATAGTTAAGCAGCTATGCGGCGGTACTATCTCAATCAAACTTAATATTCTAAAAATAGATTCCTTGAAAACTTCTAAATTAATAAGTAATAGAAAATCTACAAATCTTGTCACATACTCTTGGACTGCTCTGTTTTTATCTTTTTAATTTTCTAAGTTAGTTGTTTTCCAAGTTGATTTACTGTTCCATGTTCTTGGGGATTCAGGATCCAATGCAACGAGGAATTTACCAGTGGATTCTGTTTTACGCTTCTTTCAAGCTAGAGAGCTGCATTAAGCTTCTCTTTCTCTCTCTCTCTCTCTCTCTTAAAAAAAAAAAAAAAAAAAAAAAAAAAAAAAAGAGATAATGACCAGTCAAATTGTTGTCGTTCCACGTCGCAGGGAATAGATGGTGGTGCTGGGGCTTCGGATCCTTATATGTGATGTGTTGCACCATCTCCCCCCATATTTTTTGGGGTTGATATCCTCTGTGACAAGGGAGGTGGGTGAATGGGTCCCACCTCCCTTGTGTCTTACATCATGGGGCGTCGCAGAGGATATCAAGCCTACTTTTTGTGCATTTTCCATGCCCATCACCATTTTGACGTTGATGGGTCATTGTGCTAAGGCCACTTGGTGAAACCCAATCCAAAAGCACACCGACCAAATTGAGAGCTCTTTTTTTAAGTCTTCACCCGCATCACTTCAGTTGTGAACGATAGCAAAGTTAATTGATGGGACAATTAAGGTTTGTTATCCGCACAACCCCGTACACCAATTTCTTTGATGATTGTAAAAGGTAGTGTAGATTTTGTGTTAAGAGTTCATTTAAGAAGGCTGTGTTTGTATTTGTAGATTTGGAGGACATAATTAGTGGTTATTTTTTTTTTGTTTGGATACATAATAGGAAAGTTAGAAATGGAATTGTCAATTCGTCTGTGGAATTCAAGACTGGAAAATATGGTATATATCTGTTGATTTGAAATCTTTAGGGAAGAAGGATTATTTTCCAATTCCTCATTTTGAGACTAAAAATGAGCATGGCCTATAGGACCATAAATTGGGTCAAGATGGGTTACACCAAGGCCAAAATTAATCCAAACCAAAACACTGTACTTAGGCCTGAATTAGGCCCATTCTGAAAAAGGTGGTTTTGGGCCGAGTTTGGGTTTGTCCAAACTTCAAAGCCATGAGCTGTTAAGATTATTGAGAAATATTTAAATATAAGAGTATTTTTCAGTCACAATTTATTTATAATTTATATTGTAGTTTAGGGGATGCTGAACCATTTGAGCTTAAAGTAATATCAGGTATAAAACTTAGGCCCAAAATAAAATTAGCCCATGCTACCTAAACTTCAGGCCAAACAATTCAGCCTTTAGGGTAGTTTGGCAAAAAAATGGATCCAATTGATATCAATTTAGATCAAGGTATCTCCTGATTTGAATCAATGTCAACCACTCTCACTCCCATGGTTCTAATGGTAAGAAAAATTGTGATGGAAGCAGGTTGGGGGTTGATCTGGCTAATCCATGGTCATTCCAATTAAATCTAACCAAACTAAATGATCTTGATCCCTCAAACCTGGCTTTTGATGGAAATATCTTACATTAATGACAATCTATATGGTCACATTGAATTGAATGTAGTTTATCTTGATTTGCATCAAGACCGGCTGATGGTCAATCCCATGGTTGTAATGATAAGAAGAGGTTGGGTTTTCATCAAAGGAAGCAAATATTCTACTTCCAAAAATTGTCTACTCCCATTTTCCAAGACACAAAGGTGTATAGGGTTAAAATTGTAAAAATAATTTTCAAAATAATCAACACATGCCAGCTTGTGTGTGAGAAAATGGAAGTAGACAATTTTTGGATGTAGAAGATTTGTTCCCTTCGTCAAATTGAGGTCCTTGATGGAGGAGTATGAAGAAATATTTTTTTACTCTCTAATTCCATGGATTCCAACAAGTTGATCCAAACAACAAATTTCAATTCAAATGATTTCATTTAAGTTGGTTTCAATTCAATAGGTAAACTTCATTTTTGTAATTCCAAATGCAACCTAAGCATCCTAGGGGTGTCGATAAGCCGAATTGTGGAGCTCAAATCCTCTCCTGATCACAAGATTTCTTGTGACTTTCTGTGGTCCACACATACCAAGATCATTTTTTTGGATGGCAATTATCAATTTTTGAGCGGTACATGTGTGTTGCAGCAAAAGAGGATCCTAAGTACGAAATGTGCATAGTTCAACCTAGGCCTGTCATACAAGGATAGGTTGTCTCGAATCAAGCTATCACAAGCTTAAGGAGCTGATTTTAGACAATTCATTAATCTTGAGGCAAGCTTGGCTTGGCTCACCAAACTCTAGCTTACGGTTTCATGCCCTAAATGTTATAGGAAACACATGAGCCAAACCTACTCTGAAAGGCAAAAGATTTAGCCCCCACTGGATTGTGTGCACACAATCCGTGTGCAGGGACAGGGTGTGGACACATCAGTGCTGAAAAGTGATAACAGCTCCCCTAAAAAGTGTAAATCACTTTTTGGTACTGATGCATCAACCCCCTAGTCCATGTGCATGCCTTGCACACATCTTTTGTGTGCACAAAATCTGGCCACGATTTAGCCCGTGGAAACATGCCTAATAGCCTATATATATATATATATATATATATATATATATATATATATATATATATTAAATGAACTCAATTAGAAGCCCAAGCTCAACTCCACAAGCTTCAAACAAGACTCAAGATGGATCAAGATCAACTCATTAACAACTCTAAACCACCATGTATCATATCAACTTTAAAGGATCCTAGGGCAATTTTAAGTGAGTTTTGAACCTGGTGTGTTTGTGAATATGTGCCAATAACAAAACCAAAGTGTGAGAAATGACTTCAAAAATCTTTACTAAAGAAATTTAGAAAAAGAGGAATTCTTTTATTGATTCAATGTGATTACAAATCCTCAAGTACGATGTTTAAATAGATAACAACAACCATTAAGATAGAAACCAATCAAATCCTATCTTACTAATTTAGCCATAATCTAATAAAATAAAATAAAATCCTAATCCTATATTTTATTTCCTAGTACTTCCCTTAAAACACATGAAGATTTTGAACAAAAAATTTATGTGTTTGCCTCATAAGTGCCTATTCTGATGATAATATGCATGTGCCATTCCATTTGTTTTTATTCATTGCTGATTCAAAATGATGTTAAATTGTAAATCTCCATGGACATGTATTCACTTATTTGGCCAAAAGTGGTTGAACGGATGGAAGAAATCAATGTTTTGGGTCTCTATAGGCCGGAGAAACCTCTATGGATGAAAATGGGTTTCAACGGGTCAAGCCAAATGGCTAGTAAAAGACTTCTATGGATCATAAAATGGGTCTATAAATCAAATATTTTGGACTCCATGAGTTAAGTTTTGGTCTTTTTTTCTCATGTATCACATGAAAACTAGCCATTATGTTTTTGGGCTTGATGTCTGCATGTTACATGGGATCTAGTCATAATGGACTTTATTTTTTTTATTCTTCTTCCATACAAACCAAAACAATGAATAAAATTATCAGATTATGTGAGAGAAACCTTTGAAAATCATGGGCATCAAGACATTGATAAAATGTACGAGATCAATAGAAGCATGATGCGATTGTTCTATCTCCCAATCTCATGAGCACTCTTCTGGGTTTGAGATCCTTGGATGCATGTATTAAAGAGCTATTTTGCACCTCCAATGCATAGGACTTGAAAGCTTTCATGTTTGGTTTCTCTAACTTGTGTTACTAAAATTGAGCACAAACATGTGCATATAGATAAATTGACTCAACCAATACACCATAATATTCTCCTTTTAATGAGTGGAGAGTGAGGACCGTGAGTTGAAAATTAAGAACATGAATAGTCTTTTTTCAATAGGATGAAATAGATGGTGGAAGGGTAGGGAGAGAAATGAGAATAATTAAGGATAGAGAAAAGAAAAAAAAATGTAGGAGGTCAAGGTAGGTCCGGCCAGAAACACAAGACAATAAGGATGAACAAAGGTCGGATAGATGGCAAGAACGGAGGCTAGACGGATAGTTGTGTGTTGCCTCCTCGTAAACAGTGAGTACATTAAACAACTATCAAACTAAGATCTTGTACCATAATACCATGAAATTTAGAAAAAAAGATGAATTTTTTTAATGAATCAATGTGATTGCAATTCCTCCTGTAAAAGGTTTAAATGGATAACTACAACCATATACATATAAACCAATCAAATCTTATTTTACCTAATTTAACTATATTCTAATAAATTAAAATAAAATCCTGTTCCTATATTTTATCTCCTCAGTACCTACACACACACACACACACACACACACACACACAAAAACCCTTCAGTGTCAAAGACATACTTTCGGTTAGATTTGAGGAGATTGCATATAAGATACCTAGTGTACGTCACAGTCCTTTTCCTTGCATATGTAAGCAAAACCGTACCGTTTGAAAAAACACACGCCTTGTAGTGTAAGCAAGCGAAAGATCTTTCATAATTGAGCTCATTAGTTCTTTTAATTAAGCTCGTCTATTTAATGTCTGTTACTCTTTGTCTCTCGTCATAATCCAATATAAGAAAGCCATGGAAAAAGGTGGAGACATGCCACCCTTTTGGATACGAACCAGCACCACCCTCCACCGTCCCCGCCACCGCCGTTCATCGTCTCCCCTTCTCAGTTCCCTTTTTCTGATCACTACTCTGCTTCTCTTCTTTGTGATTCCTTCATGTCTCTCGTTTGCTACTCAAGCTTTCCGAGCAAACTTGGTGAAGAAGAACTGGAGTGAATTTAAACTCGTGATTTTTCTGATTTCTATACTGTTGTTGTTAATTCAGCATAGAAGAAATGATGATAACTCCTCCAACACCGATGAAGATAACTCTTCATGGCTTTCTTTTAAGGACGGACGGCAATTCTTCGATGGCATCGAAGAGAATACTTATCGTTCCGTATCGGAATATGCTCCCCGTCGACAGGGACGGCAACTCGACGAGGAAGATTTGGAATTTAAGACGGTGACAGTGGATACTTTTGTGCTTTTTGACACTGAATCTTCATCATCGCCCCCGCCACCTCCATCTATTCCAACTCCACCACCGTGCTCACCTTTGCGACAGAGAATGATGATCGCGGCCGGTCAACCTCCGACCAAAATAAACATTTTGGACGATGGGGATGAGAATTTGACCAGAGTTGACCAGTCTTCATTGATTCCAATATCAGTACCTTCAGTACTACGGCCTCCATTCGAATACACTGTTTGTGATTACGTTGGGAATAGTCAAAGCTCTAGGAGTAGCTCTGTGGATTTTGATAATTACGTGGATATTTTCCCGATCGAGGAATCAATAACAGCAACAAGTACGATAGAGGGGGGAGATGTAAGCCGAGATATTAACAAGAAGGCTGATATCTTTATTGCCCAAACCAAGGCAGGATGGAGGCTTGAGAAGAACAGCTCCATTAAGGAGAGACAGGAGATGGGTATCGCAGCTCCATGTTAAAGCCGAGAGAGAGAGAGAGATGGATGGAGTGGGTCCCCTATTGGCATGTGATATATAAAATAATAGATAGTGGGGCATGTTAGCTTCCTACCTGTGTCCCGTTATTTTTCTTTATTTCTCTTTTATTTTGTACAGGAAGAAAATGTTCTGTGATGAAAAAGTGTCTTGTAGTGTGTATGGTGAATGATAAGCTGACATGAGTTATGTTTGGGGTTAAAATAGTCCACAACAGTGTTCAGATGAAAAAAGAGGTGTTCGAAAAGAGACATCAAATTCAAAATCCCATCATGTTTCAATCAATGCACAGTAATAGACGTCTGTGTCAACATAGACAAATTTACATGACACATTGACTGAGAGGCCACCATCCAAACAGGAAGCTCCACAGCTCCTGCATAAGGAAGGGATTTAACCCTTAGTCTTCCATATGAAAAGATAGGTGCCACCGCCGGACTTGTATCCTCTGTGGCACGGTATGCCCGAGACACAAAGGACAGTGGGCCCAATACACTTTTTGCAGGGCCCCACTGTCTGTGGTGTACCGTGGTGCAGATGATACGACTCCACCGCAGCCACCTTACCAAAGGGGCATCGCTTGAAGAAAATGTTATGAAATGAAAAGGTGTCAGTAGTGTGTATAGTGAATGATAAGTTGACATGTGTTGTTTTTGGGGTTAAAAAGTCCAAAAAAGTGTTCAGATGAAAAAGTAGGTGTTCAAAAGACACCAAATTCAAAAACTATCATGTATCAATCCATGGCATGCTTATAGAGGTCTGTGTCAACACAAACAATAATTTTCCATAAAAATATATTGGAAGGAGAGGCCTCTTTCTTGCCACGAGGTTGGAATGAAAAAGTGCTTGTGAGGATCTTAAATCATCTCCATCATCTCCTCTCGGAATGGACAGGTACCATTCTATAACCAATCAGTGCGAAATAGTAAGATATGATATATTAGCGAAGTACTTTCAAGGAGATTTTGAATTATCACCGACAGTGAAGGAGGAGACTTGTGGTCCTCCAGATTGGGCTTTGGTTTTGCTTTACCGGCTAAGGGAGGGATTAGGGAACAATAAAAATAATTATAAGTGTAAAAGTTTCCACAGATTTCCTTTGTAAGGAGCAAATCTTCTTCTTCCAACTTTTCTTGTCCCCAAATCTTATATATGCTGACACCTGTGCCTTAATAACTAGGGAGATTATTCAAACCCATATGCTACGGCGCTATCTCAATCAAACATGATATCATGAAAATAGATTCCCTGATAACGTCTAAAATGAATGACTAAGAGAAAAAAAAAAATGTTTGGAAACGGTTTTGAAATTGCCTTGATTTTACTGTGTCAAGATTTTCAATATGATCGTTTAGTTATCTTTGATCCAAAATAAAAAAAGGTGGGTTCATATTTATCTCAATGAGGAGAATAACTCCGTAAGTATGGTTGGATATTTAAAATCGTTAATAGATGAATGAGAAATTCTCTAAAAGTGTCTAGTTGAATACGGGTAAAAGAATGTAAAACTTGAATAATCCCATTTTAATTGGCCTAGAAAAAATTTAGAGGTTTATATATATATATA
>JAOXJP010000003.1:16930841-16941437 GCA_025762735.1 Platanus orientalis | reverse complement strand
AGCCTTGCCAAGTCTCTGCACACACATTGTGCACGGATTTTGTGCACACAGAAGCCAAGCTGCATTATTCAGTATCAAGAACGGATCCTTTGGGTAATTTTGAAACTTTAAACTGCAGTCCTGGGAAAGAATCCAATTCACTACAAGGTAGAGCATTGTGATTCCCCTCATGACTGAATGCGAGTATTCCAGATCGTCTCAAGCCCGGATGTGTCCAATGTCAATTTTGTGCTTACATGTGACAAAAAAAAAAAAAAGAAAAAAAGAAAATATGTTTTTTTACCATGGATTTTTAGGGATGCAATTCATTTTTTTGCCATGTGTCAGTGCAGAATTGATGCTTGATGGATGCTGGACACATATTGGAGACGATCCAACTAGAGTGAGAGTACGAGTGCTGCAAAAGGATTTAAATGACCTGTCTCTGCTGGGATTTTATACGCTGACCGTATCCTCTTCTAACCTCTGGCAAGGGTCAAATGGGAGGAAACATTAGGGCCAAAAGTGATTCACTTTTTGGGGACATGTGTAAATCGCTTCTGATGCTGATGTGGCCACCCCTTGACCTCGGTGGAGGTTAGCATCAGCGTAGAAAATCCTCGCTGGACCTGTCTAGTGAACCATTTCCCAGTAAATAGCACTTTTGTGATGGCCAGTCTAGAGGAACAACCAGTCTGGTGGATTGTTGGGATTGACTATGTCGTACTGTCATCCCTCAACATCACTAAACGCTGATGTTGCAAAAGGATCTAAACAAGTTGTCCAGTGAACTATTTTCCAATAAACATCACTTTTTGTGATTTGAGTAATAGATTATTTTTATGGAGTTGTGCATATCTCAATACTGAACGTAGAATGAACCAAGTTATTTTGCGTTCTTTAGACTTGATTTTTTTTAGCTGTTTTCTATCACTCAAAAAAGAAAAAAAATTGAAAAGAAAAGGAGAAGCTGTCCTAAGTGACTCCAAGAGAGTTTTTTAGGACTGGTTTTTAATTGCTCCAAAAAAGAAGTCCACCATTGCTCAATTAGAGATTTTGGAGTAATGAGTTGCTAAACACATTTCTGCTAAATTTTCATTCTTTGAAGCAAAAAAATTACGTACTTCTAAAGAATGTTTTTTAAATGCAGCATTAGCCACCTTGCATGCTAGACAATATAGTAACTCCTCTCTTCCAAAGTACATAATGCTTCCAATTTTTATGGATGTTACTAGCATTAAACATGACTCTCTTATGCCACATCCTTGACCCATACAATACAGTATCTAATTGATTATCCAACTAACTTCAACTGGTAGGGGTTTGGTTGGTCTAATAGTGATAATCACTTTAAACCAGGCTGAAGAGGTGCTGCTCTCACCAATCCAACAAACCAAACCTTTGTATAACTCACAATAAATACCAAATTAGTATTATGATAGACTCTTTATCCCCCACCAAAAATTATCCCCCACCAAAAATAATAATCCTACCTTTAGTTTGTATTTATTTACTTTTTAGATAGGATGAACTAAGAGGCATTAAATAAGGCTGCGTTTAGTAACACTCCCAAAAAGCAATTCTCGCATTCTCAACACCCAAGATTTCAAAAGAAAAGAAAAAAAACCGTTTAATAACTTTAGATTATTTCCCCAAACATCTCTCCCAAAATCGGTTTGTAAGTGAAATTTTGAAAACTGAAAAAATAGCTTTGTTAAATCCATCTCCTGATTCTTTCTTTCTTTACTCATTTATTTTTTGTTTTGATTCTACTAAATCATTATTGTTTCCATCAAGATTTCAAATCTTTTCTGTTGAACCAAACGCTTTTCTGAATATGAAATTCACTCCAAAGAATGCATTGCATTTTTTATGAAATCAAGAATTAAGAATTGGGAGCTGAATTTGTGAGAATGTTACCAAATGTAGCCTAAGCAATCAAGGAGTGATTCTATTCAAGTTAAAGGTTCTAAAAAGAAAAGAGAGACCAAAATTGACTTCCGTTGAACTAAGTAATAAAAGACATAATGACATATATGACCCTAGATGCAAAATGGTGAAACAAAATTCGTGTCACTGACCCAAAGTAATAAGGCTGTTGTTATTATTGTTGTCTTAATAGATGAATTAAGAAAAGAACCTTGGTTTATACAAAAAAGGAGAACGATTCTGTGATAGAAAAAAAAAAAAAAAACCTCTGTAAATGTGCCACAGATTGAGCTTATAGTTGTTCATAGAGCCTTACAAACACTTTTTCATCATAAATTCCTATCCCCTATTTTCCCTCCCCCCCCCCCCCCCAACCAAAAACCCTCTTCTCTCCCCCGCCCCCACGAAAAAAAATAAAAAATCTTTGGCTGGCTAATAAGGGTACCGCCGTAATTTTTCAGAAATCACGTGGCATTTGTTTTTTGTCATTCCTATGTTCCCTTCGTTTGGTTAAGAAGACTCCCGATTCGTGCTCGCCGTCGCGTTGAAGGCTTTGGGTGGTTTTCAGTCTTCTCATATCTGGACTTTCCTCCACCACCGCCAGATGCTCCTCAAAACCCTAGTCTTGCAGGTGCCCAGTCTCTACTCCATTTCCCTATATTTCTCTCACTTTTTCTAGGGTTAGGTTTTTTCTTTAAGATTTTGCCCCCTCCCCTTTAGTTTTCTATCCATTATTTCCTGCAAATCTTGTCTTTATTCATGGCTCTCTGCAATGACAAACAAGTAGGGGGAGAAGAAGAAGAAAAATAATTAGAAGAAGGGTTTTCATTATATGATTTTATGCTGCTAAATGATTGTGATTTTTGGGTTGTAGTTTCACTATAGCTTCGTTTATTTGCTTTTTTAGTCTGTTCTTTGTTGTTGTTGAATACCCTTTTCTGTTTTGCATTCATTGTTTAATAGAATTTTGATAAAAATTTCATCAGTGGACTTGTGTCCAGTTTTATATTGTTTTACTGAAATCCCATCAAATGCTAGTGACATTTTGATTCATGAATCATGATATAAGGGTAATCAGTAGTTGTGGTAGAGGAATTCGCTATCCGAATTTGGTATCTCTAGCTCCGCCATGATTCATTATTGGGTCTGTGTTATGCTATTAGATGAAGTATCTTTTCTTTTGTAAACATTTGTGTTCTGGGTTTTCATTATATGATTTTATTCGGCAAAATGATTGTGATTTTTGGTCGTAGTTTCATTGTAGCTTCATTCATTTGCTTTTTTAGTCTATTCTTTGTTGTTGTTGAATTCCCTTTTCTGTTTTGCATTCATTGTTTAATAAAATTTTGATAAAAATTTCATCAGTGGACTTGTGTCCAGTTTTATATTGTTTTACTGAAATCCAATCAAATGCTAGTGACATTTTGATTCATGAATCATGATATAAGGGTAATCAGTAGTTGTGATAGAGGAATTCGCTATCCGAATTTGGTATCTCTAGCTCTGCCATGATTCATTATCGGGTTTGTGTTATGCTATTAGATGAAATATCTTTTCTTTTGTAAACATTTGTGTTCTGGGTTTCTTGTTAGATTAATTTTCCAAGGCTTACATGTTTCTTAATTTTTACACAGGCTTGCACCATCTATTGAGTTAGCTTTATTGAAGGATACCCAGATATTGGAAACATCTTTGGTGAACATGGCCACAAAGGTGGACCAGACATCTGCAGTTGAACCTCGTGGTGCACAGACCACATCTGCAGCATCCACGAGTAGTACTGCTAAGGTTTCCATGTTTGGAAAGAAGTCTGGATTTGTTATACCGAAGAACAAATTATCGGGTTCTTTAGTTCCTGTCTTTCGAGGTGGTGTGAAGCAGGAGGGCAGTGATGCAGCCAAGGAAGAAAGTAGCAAGCAGGTTCAGAGGAAAACAAAATGGGGCACTGATTTGACAGAAGATGCTGCTGTCAGAAAAGGAAGAGCATTAGCATATCAGGTATTTAAGGGACTGTTTACACATTGTATTTGAATTTCACTGCCTGTTGTTCATTTATCTTTGCCTTTACATTTTAAATGAAAATTTTTTATAAATTGGATGCAAGCATTTATGGCTCCAGTTTGTGGGGAGGATTGTCAGTTGCTCAATTTGTGGCAATTGAAAACTTCCATTTTTTTCCCATTGGGTGCTAAATGTGGGTATCTTCCTTGTGAATTTCTCGCATGGAAGCTTCCCATTCCAGGTGGCATTAAGTGATATTACCTGTGTGGTGGAACAAATTTTGAGCAGACTCGAGTGGAGCAAATTACACAACAGCTGAAATCGGGAATTCCAAATATTGGAGATGCCCAAGCCTCACAGTCACCCTCCCAGATTCCAAAATCTGAGTCTTCTAGTGATCAAATTAATGATGAGGTATTATGGCCTTTTTTTTTTCATTACATTCCTAAGCTATTAAGTATTTTTTTTTGCCTTTCAATTGCTGTCTCATAAATCTTTAATTCTATGCATTTATCGTCAAATATGCAGACCCAGAAGCTGGAACAGTTGGAATTGGAAAAACGGGAAGCTATTGGTAAGTTTGGTAGCCTTTCATGAAACTACAATTTCTTATTTCTTCTAAGATATTCCATGCTGAATTTGTTATTCGGGATTTCCAGGTGAAATACTTAAGCTGAACCCCAGTTTCAAGGCTCCGTCTGATTACAAGCCATTGCTGAAAGAGGCTGTGGTTCCTATTCCTGTAAGTCAAGTTTTGGCCATAGACCTTCTGTCGTAGTACCATATGTTCAGAGTCTGTTAGATATTGTAGCCATTTCTTTGAAAATGATAGGTCATTGTACTTGCTGTTCAGCTTGACTTCTGTTGGAAACAGAAGACACTTAATTGGTTCCTAATAAACCCCCATGGTCTATTCCCTCTGCAGCTTAAAACATATCCTGGATACAATTTCATTGGTTTATTAGTGGGACCTGGAAGCAACACTCAAAAGCGACTAGAAGAGGTACACAGTTTGTCTGATGCCATTTAATGCTATTAGAAAGTAGTTCTCATATGTGACTCTTTTCTAGCTTATTCATGCTATTTGGAAGGGTTCAGTGTAATCTTTTTCTGGTTCTAATCTATTTCTTTTCTGAAATTGAACTAGGAAACTGGAGCAAAAATACGAGTTCATGGTACCAAAGCTGGAACAGGAGAGAAGGTATGCATCTCTTAAATAGAGAAGAAGAAAGTCTTGTTTCATGCAAACAACTTGTAGGCATGAGTTTCATGTTCTCATTTTTTATTATTTCATTCACTTCCAACATATCTTACATCAGAATGATATCATTGGAAGTATCAACCCCATTTTATTAACTCCACTCATTCTGGATTGAAGTAGAATACACAGATGTAGTACTACTGATTTCTTCACTCTGCTATTCTTCACGTCCAGGCTGAAATTATTCAGGAAGATGGGAAGGAAGGCCAGGGTGCTTATGCAGAGTTGTATGTCCATGTATCAGCTGACACATATGAGAAAGTTGATGCTGCAGTTGCCCTGATTGAATTGCTAGTCACCCCAGTATCTGTGAGTTCACTATGGTGCAGATGTAATTCTTCTTATCCACTTTCACATAAAGCTTAATCTTTCTTTTATTTTTTATTTTTAGGGAAATTCAGCGGTTGTTTCCTCAACTCCAACTTCAGTTTCTGGGGACAGTGTGAATGTCCTTGATCAAAGTCAAAAGAACTTAGTTACTGGTTATATGATGCCCGTTGCTGCGGGAAACCAAGGGTTGGTGCCACCAATGATTGTATCTGCACAGCCTGGTCCACCTCAAGTTCAGTTTCAACCATACCCAGGTCCATGGTTTCCAATTCGTCCTCCTTCTGGCTTTGCTCCCCGTCCGAATACTTCATTACCTATGCTTAACAATCCAGTTCAGTTTCCTCCATCCCCTCTCAATCCTTCAACCAACCCTACGTATTTTGGGGGGTTGTCTCCTGCTGTAGCAGGATTTGGCTCGGTTCCAAGAAACCACCCATCTCAGCCATCAATGCCAGTTTTGCAGCGGCCATATATGCCGGAGGCACGGCCACCAAGCCATGTTCCACCAAGAAACTATTCAATGCCAGGCCCATGGCCTCCACCAGCATACACCACTGCATCAGCTCAACCTAATCTTTCTGTATCGCAGCCATTTACTGGTAACCAATCCACACCAGCAGGACCATCACCAATAGCAAGACAACCAGTGCCTTTGATGCCTCAACCAGTGGCAACAGCTCCGTCAGGACCACTGCTAAACAGGCCATTAACCTCAGCTGGAAGCTCCACTGGATGGTCTGGTGTGCCTGCAGTCACGCCAGCCCCTCAAGGGACAGGCAACATGATGCAGATGGCTCCACCAATGGTTCCACCTCAAAGGCCTCATCCCGCATCAGTAGCTCCTCCAAATATTTCACCAAACTTATTGAGTAGACCTGCTGCTCCAAATGCAGTTTCTCCTTCTAGGTTTCCTTCCCGACCTTCCACTCCCCAGTTAATGAATACACCAAACCATCCTCCTGTGTCACTGGGTTTTGCTTCTGTACCACCTCAAGTTGGGTTTGGCATTGCATCACCAGCTTCTTCTCTAACCCCAACACCGGTACCAGTATCTTCAGCTGTATCTATACGGGGATCAGGACCATTGCTCGCTCCATCTATGGCAGTACCAACACAAATCCCGCCATCAATATTTCCCCGGTTTCCAGCCCCAATTCCTCCTCAAGCAGCAGGCACAACTCCAGCATCTGCACCTGCTTCCATTCATTCTACTTCGCCTGTGGCACCTATGCAGCCTGTAAGTGTACTTGCACCAGTGTCTAATCCATCACAAAACTCTGTACAGGGTTCTTCAGTAGTTTCTCCAACAGTGCCGTTGACGTCACCAGAACCACAACCAGGAATTCCTACTGTTTCTGGAAACTTACCAAGCTTCACTTCCATAAAGCCCCCAGTAACAAGCCCAGGAAGTATTCCACCAGTTACAGCTCCAAAACCCCAACGTCCAAGTTCTGGCGATTTCACGTTTCAGCCTCTCAGGCCCCAGCTTCCAGCTTCCCAAACAGTCCCAAGATCTAGCAGTCAACCCCTCGCTCAAAATACTCAATTAATGCCACCAAAACCAGCAATGCAGCCTCGTCCAGCACCTCAACCACCGTCTTTCCGTCCAGCATTGCATTTGGCTCCACAACCTGGAATGCAAAGTTTTCCAAGATCTCAGGCAATCAACCAGATGGGGCAACCTCATTCTCCAGTCCCACCACCATCCCCTGGTTCTGTTGTTCCCTTTTCTGGTAACCCAACCGCCATCCCACCACCACCACCACCAATGCTTCCAGCTTTTCCAAATCCACGTTCTAATCTGCCTAGAACTCCTACCCCTCAAATGGGACCACGAAGCTTTGGTTCAGCATCCCATATGCCCAACATGTCCGGTTCTTTACCTCCCCGCCCAGCAAATCCACTGCTACTGCAGCAGAATCAACAAATTCCTACAATTCGACCTGAGAACCTCTTGGCTCCAAAGCAACAATTCAATAACAATGTTACCTTTCCATCTGGTAAGCCAGCTTCTAGTCCTGGAGGAAACCAAATTTATGACCCATTCTCACCCACTTCAGTAACTTCAGCCCCTCCCCGACAGGGGAACAGTTCAGCTAACGTGGGGAAACAGGAGAATGACCCAGAGTACGAGGATCTGATGGCCTCTGTAGGTGTGAGATAGATAGTAGATTACTGTTGTAGTCAGATTTCTAAGCTGAATGGGTTAATATGACCCAATAGAGGAAGTGAGATTCATGAGTTCTTACAGACTGTGGCTGATTCTGCATTTTGCGAGTTCCCTGAATAGGAAATGGAGAAAGGGTGGTGGTCAAAGTAGTAACTCTGTTGGACCTAATAATTTGATTTCTTTTCTGGCTCTGACTAAGGATTGTGAGGGATCTAGCATAGAGATGTACTGAACAGTAATGTACTTAGTCAGCAAAAATCAATAGGATAGATACATTATGAAAATTTTAATCTTATCGTTGTTTCTCGCAACAAATTAGTAGCCCTCTGGTTATGTTTTTATTTTCTGCTGCTGATTATGATGATGAAACTTTACGGATTTCTCGGAAAAGTTGGAAAAGTTCCATGTTTTTTTGGGGACAATTTTAAATTTGTAGAGTTTACCATTTTTTTTAGTCGAATGGTAGTGATTTAAAAAGCACAAGAGAATGTGCTGTCAGCCATCAAATTCGAATCTTAGGGAATCCCTCCCTGGGTGCAAGCATATCAGATTTTTTATTTTTATTTTTATTTTTGGGTGGGGAGGGGAAGAAAGACAATACACCTCAATCAAAGATGGGAAGAAGATTCATCTTTTTCTAGCTCCCTTGGCAACCACCCGGGGGTTGGGGGGGGGGTGTTGGTGGTGGTGGTGATGGATTCACATTTGGTTTAACTGAAATTTGTGTTTACTGGTTTTATGATAAAATAAAATTTATAAAATGGAGAATGAAATGGCTTGAGAGTTGGGATTTTACTCCAATAAACCAGCTCTCTGCAACGTCTAATGGTTTTCCTCTCAATTCTCCACCATTGCTAGGATTCACCATCCCTTTACCAGGGAAAATGGGATGAGAATGGGCTTGATTATGACTTGATATAGCAAATGGGTTTGCTAGTTTTGAGTCATCTAGATTCTAGAGAATGGTTATGATCACCTGGGAATCTTACACATTGTAGCACAGGTGGCAGCCTTAAAATGGGTCCATGTGCTTGCTGCATCACCCTCTTTCATGTGGCAAATGGCAAGTTCCATCTTATAAGGCCCTGCCATGTGGTAAAAGAAAGCCATCCTTCGTTGGAACTGTCAATCAAAAACTTCAAAGCAATACTTGTGGAAGAGTCCAATAGAATGGGAACGCTTTAAAAAGGATGTGGATTGAGCACTGAACAAGGCAAAGCTAGAGGGTTTTCTATGTGATGAACTGTATAGATAGTAGGGCTGTCAACTAGCCGAGCCTGAGCCTGGAATTGAGCTTGATTGCTAAGAGAGCCTGAGCTGAGCTTGCTAAAAGTTCGGTTTGGTTATATATATGTGGACAGATGTTCTGTCCAGGATTTGCCGTTAAGGATATGTATATATATAAGTAGTAATGTTCTAATGGGTCATTAGACTGTTGGGTCTTTATTTTTTTCCTGGCTGGTGAGCTGAGCCTACCTTTATGAGCCCGAGCTGAGCCTGAGCATGACACCCGAGGCTCATCAAAAGCCTGAGCCAAGCCTGAACTTTGCCTTCATGTGATGAGCTTGAGCTGAGCTGGGTAACACTCGGCCAGGACTTGGCTCGTTGACACTCGGTAATAGATTCACCATGTCAGCGTGATGAAAAAATGTCTCTAGTATTTATGGTGAATTATACGCAGACACATGTTCTGTTGGGGGGGGGGGGTAAAAACGTTAAAAAAAGTGTTAAAGTGAAAAAAGTAGGAATTAAAAAAGAGACCAAATTCAAAACACATCATGTGTCAATCAATGGGACGTCTACAGAGGTCTCTCAACACAGACAATCATTCTCCTTTAGAAAAAGATGGTATACCATCAACCAGATCTTGATGTTCACGCTGTAACAATGCGATTTTTAACAGATTCATCCCTTTAGGTTGGGGCCTAGAGTGTGTCAACAAATCAGCAGTCACAATTCATATGGCCAAAACCTTATTTTAATACTTCGGTCCCTTAACTGTGAATCTGTGATGGCTTGGTTACAGTTGACAGATTGGGCATAAAAGCTTATCTTATAGAGGCTAATCTGAGATATTAATGGAAATCATTGGAGGCTTTTACAGGTATTCCAGAGAAATCTATCTTTTTTTTGTTTGAATCAAATTCTATTCTTAGAGGAACCTAAATTCCTCATGAAAACCAAAATTCCAGAATTTCTATTACAATCTAGTTGCCTAAGCTGGTTTGGCAACAATTTTTTGGAAGCATTCTATTATTCTTTTGCTTCCAAGAAAACAAATTAAGCAGTTTGTGTGTAACAACAATTTGGATGACTTTTAAGGAATAATAAAAGGTTCACTAAAAATATCTGAGTCACTTGGAGCAATTTGTTTTTTTTTTTTTTAGCGATAAAAATCACACACACAAAAACCCTCTATAGAATGCGGAGTTACCAGAATCAATTCTACAGATTCTGAAGGCGAAGGACCTGGAGTTTTAGCTAGCACTTTTATCTCTTTATGTTTAAAGTGAGGGGCTTAAGTTTTTGAGAGAAACGGATCAGCAAATAGAGTTCTTAGTTTCCTAAATAATATTTACCATCTAATGCAAAAACTTGGGTTCCCACCCTCCTCTTTATCTTTTATTAACCAAGACGAGATAAAGTTGGTTATAAACATGACCCTCACCTTTTGTTAGTCACATGCATAACATTTGCCCTCGCCCTAATAACTTGTAATGAGAGATTATATCCTCATTATTTTTATCTCGAGCTTATAGATCTCAAAAAAGAATGACACAACCCCATACAAATATATACTTGCTTTTATTGACTTTTCAGTTGGTTAACATTGCGGCCTTACAATGTGTATCTCCAGGAGAGATGGCACGGTATGGTCTCTCCAAGGGAGAGGTTGGTACTGCCAAAAACAGGGGGAGGGGAGGGG
>JAOXJP010000003.1:16914984-16925886 GCA_025762735.1 Platanus orientalis | reverse complement strand
GTTGTGGGCCCCTAAATTTTAAATCTTTAAACATAAAAAAAAAAAAAAGAAACCTATAAGAGGGCAAATCGTGCACTTCTTAATTCCCTACTATTTTGGACTACTTTTTCTTATTTTAAATAACTCCCTAAACTTAAGAATTTATAGAAAACCCCTCAAAAAACAGAAAATCAAAACTACTCTACTAGATTCAATGCATAGGCCTATCCATGGTCCTCAATCTTCTTCTTCTTTGCATAGAATGCTCCCGCATCATTAACTCAAAACAATGTTCTGGAAAATCTGGGAAGCATATAGAAAATGACCAAAATACCCCTGAATTCTTGACAGAACTGTATGAAATTTTGTGGGAAATTAGAGGATAGTTAGGTGAATCAGCACACTAAATTTCAGGTCAATCCAACTTTTAAAGTATATAAAAGATAATATTAGCAGGCTGCTACAGAAAATCCAGCAAACAAGTCTTGAAGAATAGGTCTGACAGAAAATCAGCAAACTCCAACTAGGATCAAGTGGATTTTAGGGATTTAAATGTTTAACATATAGGGACAGAAAACCCTTCAATAAGAAATCGAGAAGGCCTTACCTTAGAGGTGGCGATTTTGACTGAAAATCTGTCCAGAAATTCCACAGCTGTAAGTGGTTCAATATAAGGCTACTGCAGTCTTCACTCCAGCAGATTCTGATACTTACAAACTCCAGCCTCTATCATGGTCAGTTATATTCTTCAAGAGTATAAAGCAGCAGAGAAATAGCAGCATCAATAATGGAATAAGGAGAGAAAGAAGAAGAAGAAGAAGAAGAAGAAGAAGAAGAAGGAGAAGAAAAAGAAGAATAAGGAAGAAGATAGGAAGGGAGGATCAATCAACACTAACTGATTGGGATTTCTAGTGGCACCAACCACTAGGGAATTCACACAATTCAAATTTTATTTCTTCATATGCTACTCCATTACATGTTGTGTACTCTCTTTTATAGACCCCTAATAGAAAACATTAGAAGCTCTCCAAAATAGAAACTTGTTTTTTTTTTTTATGAATAACAATTTTATTGCAAAAGAGAGAACAAGAGAACAAAGGCAAACAAATACAACAGGGCACCCTCAACAAGGCCTTAAGCAGCCCAAAAGAAATGCCAAAACAAAAGAATAGAACCAAAACCCCCAAACCCTACATTAGGTAATAGACATCCCATCCAGGAGAGACTCCCCATATACGTCTCCTGAGCCCCAACTCCCCATTTAGCAAGACAGTCCGCCATAGAGTTTTGGCATCTAGGGATGTGAACAACCTCAGCTTCCAGATAACCAATAAGATCCCTTATTTCCTGCACCTGATGGCTCAAGATCCAAGACCCCTGGGAGTTTCTTTTACTCCAACTCACTACTGTTCAAGTGTCACCTTCAATAATGCAATGCCCCAGCTCCTTAGCTTTAACTATGCAAAGACCAAGAAGGAGATCCATCACTTCAGCTTTGATGGAATCACAATTTCCCAGAGGCCCACAGCAAAATATGAATTATACTACCTTGGCAATCCCGCCTGAAATCCATCCTGGCACAGTCTCTGAATTCCTTTGTGACCATTAACCAAGAGCAGACCCCAGATAGAATACAGCCAATCACTCTGCTCACCTGCCTTTTCCTATCTTCAAAAATTCTCAGTTTCTTTCTCTCCAAATTCCCCAAATGATTCCTTGAGGCAAACGTCGCTTCCTCTTCCCCTTAACTCCTTGTCCCCATTGGTGAAAAAGCTCTAAGACAGTTTTAGGCATCACAAAATTCAACTCCATTGCCGATAAGAAGAACCACCAAACTCTACAAGTGAATTTGCAATGGATAAAAATATGGTCCCCTGTCTTACTATGTAGGCCACATAGAGCACAAACTGATGGCTGAATCATCATATTTGGTCTTCTTCTTTGGAGCACATCCATAGTATTCTGCCTTCCTAATGAAGCAATCCAATTAAAAGCCCTCACTCAAGGAGGAGCAGCTGACTTCCACACATTTTAAGAGGATAAACTGAATGACTCAAGGAATCCTCAGAAAGGACTCCTAAGACTTGTAATAAAAAGAGACTTCTAAAACTACCCTAGGAGAGGTTGTCGACCAGCTCTCCCCTGGGCCCCAATTGGGTGGCTTCACGTTTAACCCAAACATATTAATACTTCTTTCAGTATGGTGTGTGTGTGTGTGTCTTTGTGTATTCCGAAAGGCTTCAAACAGACATTTATGTGCTCTTTAAGAGGTGTACAAAACTTAATATTCAATTTACAGAGTTATCTAGGTCTTCATATTTTGACATTTTGTTTTGTGTTGGATCTGAAGAAATGTTCAATATTGCTAGATTTTCTAACATGTGGATCCAACGGGCTTCTCTAGTTGTGTTCTGCATGGTATAGATTTTCAGTTTCATTTCACTCATGTGATTCAGTATTTTTCTCTTTTTTTTGGGGCTCTTTGTGGAGTTTAAGAAAACAAGAGAATTTAATTTTTCTCTAAACGCTGAACCCTTGTCTTATTTTCTCTTGTACAGTGATGGAAAACTACAAAAACGCTCCCAAATCCCTTTATGGACTTACTGCCTCACAAATGGACATGTTTATGACAGAAGATAGCCCCATCCGGCGACAGTCAGAAAAAGTCACAGAGGTACTCTCTTTTTACATATCATTTTTTTTTTTTTTGGTTATTAGGGCTTTGATGAAGTATGTGATATACATGGGACTATTTTAGAATCATGATCCCAATTGTCTATTGCATGATAATTCACCTCAAGGCCAGTTGTCCAGAATACTGATATCTTGATCAGTCTGTTTGAATCATCCATTCAGTGCTGTTTGGGTATGTCAAAAGCATAGTATGGTACTAGAGTAATCTCAATATAATTTGATTTCAATAATCAAAGTTTCAGTCAAAATTTTGATTAAAAAACATCGGCTCATAAAAAAATTATTTGGGACTATAAATATGGTGCAATATATATATATATATATATATATATATGTAGTTATGAATATTTGGGGATAGCTTATCCCCTTGCTTAATGATTTTTTTCGCATAGTATTTGTAATACAAAGAAATTTTTATTTTTTGATGAATATATAATTATATTTTTCCATATCCTTGGAAATCCATATTTTTGATATTTTTGACAAATTCACATATTTATATCATTGTTGGCTCTTTCTCAGTTCTTTCAAAAATATATGAAGCTAATGTATAATACTCAAATTTGCTAGCTAGGGTGGAAAACAAGAGTGGTAATGTGCTGTGCATCTGGTGGGGATCCCAGGACCATCACATAACATTAATAGCCAATTTTGTTTACAAATATTGAACATCTACAAGATAGTGCCCAAATCTTATTTTGGCTGGATTAGTGAGCCAAGAGAGATCTCATAGTTTAATGAACAAAAATGTCACAGGGAAGCATTTCATCTGCCAGAAATTATCTAGATCACGGGGGGATGTGGAGTTTATCAGGAATGAAGGATGGAGGTCCATCAAGGTATAGTATGAGCGTAAGCATGTATCGTGGAGGAGCCAGAGGATATGGAAGACCCAGAAGTGCCCCTCCAGATTTGCCTTCTTTACTCTTAGATGCTCGAATTTGCTATCTGGGCATGCCTGTAAGACACTACACTAGAGCTCTTCTACATTGCATGTACAATCTTGATTTTCTGATTTCTGTCATCTTGTTTTAATCATTGATTTGAGTCATTTTTATCTTTTCCTTTGGTTGATAACAGATTGTTCCAGCAGTAACTGAGCTTCTGGTTGCTCAGCTTATGTGGTTGGATTATGACAACCCATCCAAGCCAATATATTTATATATAAATTCACCTGGGACGCAGGTTGGTTCTGGAACTAAGTCTCTTTGTGCTCTCAAAAGCTTTATTATTATTTTCTTTCTTATAGAAATTATAACATCATTTGAGATGAAAATTATTTCCTCAAGCTGCATGAATTACTATATGACTTGAAATCCTCTATATATCATTGTGTTACTTTGTGCCATTTTCCAGAATGAGAAGATGGAGACTGTTGGATCTGAAACCGAGGCATATGCAATCGCTGACACCATGGCTGTAAGCATTCCAAATTAGTGCTAGGGTGTATCAACTTCTTTTATTTAGAAATCGATATCATGAAACTGAAAAATGCTGGTAGCTACAAGCTTTCTCTCACAAAAGGAATCATCAATATATATATATATATATATATATATATAGTCTTAGTTGAACATCTTTGATTTTTGCAATTAACCTCAACTGATGTGTCTCTGTATATCTTTTCTATTTTTTTACAGTACTGCAAATCTAAAGTCTATACGGTGAATTGTGGAATGGCATATGGTCAAGCAGCAATGCTGCTGTCACTTGGAGCCAAGGGTTATCGTGCTCTGCAGCCAAATGCCTCAAGTAGGTTTTTTTTTCATTCAAAATTAAAATTTTTCTCAGAGAACTGATACTTACCTAGGATAGTTGAGAATGATGCTACTCTGCACCCATATGTGACATGCATGGCCTTCCAATGCATAATCAGTGGGCATTTTCTTGGAGGGGGCATAACCCAACAATCATATTAAAACCAGACAGATATGCAAAACCTATGTATAGATAGGTCCCTTGTCTTTATCGTTAACTTTGTCTATTTCAATTTGGCCAAACCCCAGATCTGATTGTGGTGATGCCCCAGTTGACCTTACTTTTGGGCTATTCTCCAATTAGTTTACCAACAGTGCGTTGGGTTAGGGTGTTAGGCTACATGTACTGTGCATGCACGCAGGGGATTTATAGGAAGCATTGCAGACCTACTACTATTCATGGTTATTAATCATGTTACATTTTTTCTTTTTTGGTAAATAATCATGTTACATTGGATTGCAGCAAAATTGTATTTGCCAAAAGTCAATAGATCAAGTGGGGCGGTGATCGATATGTGGATTAAGGTTCTCTCTCTCTCTCTCTCACACACACACACACACACACACACGTTCACTCACCTGTTTTCTGAGTTTATTTCTGCAGGCAAAAGAGCTCGATGCAAACACCGACTACTACATTGAGCTATTAGCAAAAGGAATTGGGAAACCAAAGGATGAAATCGCAAAAGACATCCAGCGACCCAAATATTTCCAAACACAGGAGGCCATTGCCTATGGCATTGCAGATAAGATAATTGATTCTCGTGATGGTGTATACGAGAAACGGGTAAATATTTCATTAACATTCCACTAAATTTTTTTCAGTTTGCTTCCATGTCTTTCACTAACTATTATTTTATATACAGAACTATGATGAGATGCTTGCACAATCAAAAGCCATGAGGAGGGCACCGGGGGCTGGCCCACAAGCAGCTCCCTCTGGATTTAGGTAGAGACAAAGCAGTAATGTATCAAAAAACATTCCAAGAAAAAGACTAAACAGTTGTTCCATTTATGGTGTTATGGAGGAGCAGGATACACTTGATGCATCGTTGAACCTCTAAACAACAGTTTCGTGAATACAGATACTTACAGACCATGAATGTTCATACACCTAGAGAAGAAAATTCATGTGGTTGAGAAACATGGCCAATAGACAGTCATCTATGTTCAAGGATAATGCCACATTGCTTGCTGGGTATTTTTGTGTACTGAAAAAAAAACAGTGAAATGGTATATCTTGTTAAATATGTTCTTCCGGCAAAAATGAAGTAATGACTCCTGCAGCAAATGTAAACTTCAGTCTTGTCATCTATCACGTTTACATACCATTGCAACCCTGGGAAACTTATTTAGCTCAGGTTGATGGATGACTGGTTCTATCCTCTTACACATATAGTGTATCATGACTGATCCGAAGCATGCAATTGATGGAAAATTTCTAGGATTGGATTCAGAATAAGAATCACAATGACAGGACGATCTTGTTATGAGGGTCATATTCTCAAAAATGTTTGTTGGACTGCGACCCCAGCTGAATCTGGGTGATCGGGTGCTATAAAACAATCCTGCACACTTTATTTGTTTATTTTATGGTCTTTCCTTGTACAAGGATATCTAACCGCAGGAGAAGACAACAATAACAGCCGTACAGCCTTATCCCAACTATTTGGGTTTGGTTACACGAATCCTGTTCCACCATTCCACTCTAGTTTGGGCTCATGGAAAGTCACCTGGATATATACAAGGCTAGTTTAAAGAATTACAAAAATTTGCCAAGAAAGTTTGAGGCAGAGTTCCATTCTTGGCTGAAGAGAAGCTACTTCATGAAAATAATCCAATGCTCCCCAAAGCCATTCAGATTTATCGGCTATGCAGTTTACTGCCTCTTTGGAATCCATGATCAGCCTGAGCTTCAGGTAACCTAGGGGTTTAAATTGACCAAAATTTTGGTGTTTCGTTCTGCCAGGAAGAAATAAATCGTAATTTAGATTATTCTGCCAAAAAGATTAAATATTAAATTTTATCATGCAGTGCATATCTTATCTAATAAAATTTATTATGCAGTATTATATGGCTCACCCATGGCAATGAATGACCACCAATGCAAATTGATATGGTGCAAGTCTAAGACGTTAAAAGGATTAAGGCCAAAGTGGATGGGTTGAGTGCATGTGAAGGCCCCAATAGCCAGCTCCCCTTTTTTCTAGTTGAACTCCACCAATCATCTTCCATCATTATAGTCACTAGATCTTGATTATTTTCATAATCTTTATAATAATCTTCATCTTCAGCTCCATTCTTGAATTTGCGACATAGAAATCTCAAATGTCTTCTATAGTCTCTACTCTTCTTATTGTTGTTCACTTCTCACTTCCCCATGTTTCCAACCCAAAGATGTGTCACCACTCAAAACCTTAATTTACTGATAGAAAGTATAATCAGATATATCCAAATTCATATCCGATATTCGTTTAAGTAAACAATTAACAACTACAGATTCTATTTTTAAATATCCCCAGACATCTGAATTTGCATCCGATATTCAAGTAAAAAAATACAGAGATGTCTATACCCGCTTCAAATTTGCTCCGTTTACAGAGCTACTCAAGCACATCCAAAATGGGATTGTCTGAGGGAAAAAAACTTGTTATATCTACAATGTTTTACCTTACAACCAATAGGAAGAATGTGATTTCTTTTTCTTTTGCAAAGGAACCAGTTAAGGATACATATGTTTGGCAACAATACACATTTCATAGTGGAAATCAAATACCCATCTAACTAAATAGAGTTTAACAATGTGTAATAATGGTCCAGAGACCTGAATGAATAGCTTGTCCAAGATTATCGTGAGCTACAGTAGAATTCCATTAATCATGTTACTTGACATGGAAGAGACTGTTTAGGGGCATAAAACAATTCACATATCCCCGCCACAAATATATTAAATAATTCATCTACTAGCTAAATCTTGGTTGGAAGGCCAAAAAGGAAAAGCTTATCCGACTTGGAATAGAAATTGGTTCTCAGGCTAAACTTCAGCAGGTTCCACTAGCTAGGAATAAGGGCACACATCAATCTTGCAGTACTGTTTGAAGGAAGAAAATGTTCAATAAATAATATTGAACAAAAGTAGCTTTTGTTTCTACATCCTGAGTTATGCAGGAGCAGGGTAAACTTTTGGCTTTGGTTTAACCTCAACTTCATTTATGCTGCGCACAAAGATGGCATCTGGTTCATGACTGCAAAATATAGACAATGAATGATTTCATTGAAAAGAAAAGGAGAGGAAAAAGAAAAGAAAATAGAGTTTCAGATCAGATCATACGGCTTATCTCCCTCTTCATATGTGTAACTGGAGGCCACAGCCAATAGACGACCATCTCTGCTGAAGGACAGCGCTGCAATGCTTGTTGGATATTTTGAGTACTGGAAAAAAGAAGCACAACAATAAATTTTGTAAGTGTGGATTTCCCGGATGAAGAAAAAAAAAAGATAAAAGGAATATATTCAAAAAAAAAAAAAAAATTGCACAATTACCTGATACAGTCTCTTCTTGTTGTTGCCATCCCACACATTCACGTACCCATCACAACCACCAGTGACAAATGTACCATATCTGCCACAGTGGAATTTAGGGGCATGGAGGAGAAAATGAGTAAAGAGCAAATACCTAACACTAAATAGAAAGTGTAGGACCCACACCCTTCCAATTGACGGTCCAACTCTATGATGAGTCATAGCCCCCACCCCAACCCCCAACCCATATATATAGACTCAGATTATTATTAAAAAGTAATGAACTTGATGGTTAAGATCAACCCAATACACTTTTGTGGCTCTCTTTAACTTATTCTAGATCGGCTGTGCTCCCTCAGTTGAAATATCCAGAACAATGAATGTACAAAGTAATCAGTGAAGGTGAGAAATATCCCTGACAGGTACCACCACGTAACACTAGTTTTCATCCACTTACGATAATAAAAAGGAAAAAGAAAAAAAAAATGCTCACATAGGGTGGAATGCAATGGAATTGACAGGATATACTGTGTCCCTTCCAGCCTCTGATTTTCGATGGCACTTGAAAGCATATCTGCATGAATCATAATCCCATCAACAAATATAAAATAAAATATATAAATAGCATATGCACGCTATTGCCTGCATTTTTGTTTGATAATGCCATTATTGGAACAAGGAAGAAGTGCTTCAAGGTTCAAGCATTTGGAAGAATAACATGATCACATTAAACTTCTTCCAACATAGTTTTAATTTTTTTTTCCCTTGCCAGGCATTACTTTGGTAATTTAGAAAAGTAACATGATCTCACGATAATTTTATCCTTATTATGTAGCATTCATAATGAATGAAAGCCAGTGTTTGGGAGCAGTATATGGTGCAAAAAGACTATAACATGCAGAACTTCGGTGAAGGCCCATGCAAACAGGCAAAAAGAAACCCAACAGCCATTTCATTCTATGCCTCTGCATGGTATAGATTCTTGCACCAAATACTTCCTCAAGAATGACAGCATACTTCTTCGCTTGACCAGCCTCGGAAAGATCAAAGAACTCCATCGCAACCCGGCCTTCCACAGAACTAAGAGCAAAACCTGCAAACAGCATTTCATGTTAAGTATTGACTTTTGATCAGTAAGAGCAAGAAAATGCCTAAAATGAAGAAAATTAATACTTCAATAGAACTGTCCTTATTTACACATTTTAAACTGCACCATCAGCACTCCCAGGATTACAAGTCGCAACAAAGCCCGGATTGGATTTGCTGACAATATCATATGGTATGTCCTCTCCCTCCAACACCCTCCCCCTCTTTGTGTAGGGGTAGGGCCACCTAGTTTTTCAACCCAAGACAAGCCACTGTTCAAAAAGTCCAACCCAACCCTACCTAAGTCAGGTCTGGGTTGAACCCCATCACAGTTGCACCCTACATAGCATCAACATTTACACTATATTTAAATTTGGTAACTGACCCTTTTGTCTGGGGATCCAACTTTACATTTCTTTGTTGGTATGGTAGATCTTCCCCTGGCACTATCCTTCCTAATCTAAAGACTAAGGGAAAATTAATTCTCTCATGTACTTCATGCAAATCCGCTTACCAAAAATCATTAATTCAAGCTCACACTCAGGCATACATATAGTCCTAGACAGTGAAATTGTGGAACAAGGTTCAGGTAGATGATAATGTATAGGCTTGATATTTGAACATTGATAATTAAAATATGTGTATATGGAAGTAAAAGAATTATTAACAAGCATATGGAAAGAATAAACCATAAGAAAAGAGACATTTATACCCGGTCCCAACAGCTGAACTTGAGAAAGTAATTTGATTGCCAAAACTGGCGAACTCAAAATTGAATCAGATTGGGAGATAAGAAATAATTGATCATGAAACCAATAAACCTACTTATGAGGAAGACATCTATAATAGAACAAAAAAGAAAGAAAGAAAGAACAGGATTGGAAATAAGAAATAACTATGATGAATCCACTGAACTTGCGAAGAAGACCTCTCTAACTAACCAGAGCACAAAAAGAATATAATAACATATATTAATTATTGAAACTTCTAGATGTTCAGTTAGATACCTGTTCCATTGGGATAACAACGCACACATCTAGTTTGATATTTCAATGAAGACTCCCTTCTTTGCTCCGGTTGAGACATATTTCGTAGATCATAGACATTTACATGTCTTCCAGCAGTTGCTACCACCAAACGATGGCCAACAAGAGAAAGAGAATACACACGCTCAGGCTGTGGGTATGTCCCAACAAGAGTACGCTCTTGCCCACTTGCACCTCTTGGATCCCAACACTTCAATGTTTTGTCCCAACTACCAGTGATGACTTGTCCTAAATTGATGCACATATAAACAAATAAGAATATATTAAAAAAAATGGATTCCATGAAAACAAGAACATGTAACAATAGATTATGAAATGTAGACTCTATGAAATCAAGAACAATGATGCTTAATTTGATTATCAATAAGACATATCATCCAACTCAGTGAGACCTAGAGTTGTACTAGCACAAATTATTTAAGAAGTTAAAAATATAGAAGGGAGACGTATACAATATCACCAACAATAGTATAAAAAAGACATCAGTTGTTATTCCCCAAATAACCCAGTAAATCATTCAGCGCCATATCATTCCCTTTTAGCCCTGCATCACATACTCTAATTCTTACTTTTATTTTAGTTTGAAATTGAACTTTATCCTCAATTGCAATTACTTTTGTTTATCTTGTATTGTCCTTTCAGCTAGTCTTTATTTATCACTACACCCTAATGAATTAAACCATATTATCCATATTCTTATTTTTACCAATTTTCATAGATCATAAATGATAATTGTTTAATATTGCATAATTATCATAATCAAAATGAGCATTATCACATTTATTTTATGTGTATTTATATTAAATTATGTATTTTCT
>JAOXJP010000003.1:16889199-16914884 GCA_025762735.1 Platanus orientalis | reverse complement strand
ATCACTAAAGGCCGAACAACCACTGATGTTGAGTTTAGCAAGGTTTGGACAGCCATGGGCTAAGGCATACAAGGAGCGATCACTAATTAAGCTTGAGGCTTTTGTTAAGGTCCAACTCTTGGAGATCATTACAGCAGTTTGCATTTGTCTCTACAACATTATCTTCAAGCTGTGGTTTATTTTGGCATAATGCTAGAGCTTGCAATTTTGTAAACTTGGGGCAATCGATAGCACAAGGTTGCTCATGTTGTTCTTGCACCATGACAAATAGAGATGGGTGAACTGAGAGGGAAGGGGGTTGTGCGTGAGTGCAGGGGGCTGTGAGAAAAGGGAGCTGGCTGTGATGGGATATGGAGAGGGGGATTGTAAAGAGAGAAGGGAGCTAAGAGAAGGGGAGGACTGGGAGCTGAGAGAGGAGGTTTTCACCGTGATGTAAGGAGAGCTTAGGGTTTCTAGGTATGAGAGAGTTTAGAAAGAGAAGAGAGAAAGAGGGTTTGGGCATTGGAGCAGTGAGGGGTTTCCGATCATCTTCCCTCCAAAAAAAACCTCTCTCTTTCACTTGATTATTGGGTTTTTTTATAGAAAATGGGAGCAAGTGTGGTCTCCAAGGCACGATGTTTGGTTGCCATCAACTGAGCTGGGAATCTGCTAAGACAGGGGGGCTGGATCGAGGAATCAACATAGAGAAAAGGGGACAGGCACAGGGCTGAAGCCTGGGTTTAGGATGTTCACGAGAAGGGAAAATTTGGGTGAAATAGAGAGAGTGCAGAAGGTGCAGAGGAGAGATAGAGAAGCGGGGTTGGGCATGGCACAATCGCCCATGAGGAGAGAGAGGGAATAGAGAGAAAAAGATGATTAGGGCATAAGAGAGAGGTGGGAGTAGAGAAGAGAGGGAAGAGAGGTGAGGGCGTAGGGAAGGAGAGAGACGGGAGAAGGGAGAATCGGGGAGGAGAGCAGCAAAGAGAGGCGGGAGGGGTTTTTCCCCTTCTGCTGCGCAGGCTACGACCAGGGAGAAAACCGAACCAAGAAAAAAAAGAAAAAAGGAGAAAGAGAGAAAAGAGAAAGGAAAGGAAAAGAAGAAAAAAAAAAGGAGGAAAGAAAAAAAAAAGGAAGAGAAAAAAGAAAAAGAAAGAAGAAAAGAAAAAAATAAAAAAGTACTCATTGGTTAAAAGCAACACCACATTTAAATACCATCCCGTGTCAGCTTATGGTGCGGGGACACAAGAGGACAGACAAATTGGGTGTAGCATATCCTTAAAATAAATAAAAGAGAAGAAAATAAATAATAGAAAAAATAAATAGTAATAATAATGATAAACCATAATTATTATTTTTTTGGAAAATTGGGTGTAAAAGTATACAAATAGTATATATATTTGGTAATAATTTGAAAAAAAATAAAATACTATTTCTCATACAAGAAAATTGATAAATGGGCCGAATAAAGGGGGTGGACAAATAGGGGTTGTCTTTGATCAGTTGAAACTGGCTAGATTACGAAAAGAGGTTGGGTATTGCTCTACCTGTCTACTAATCCGAAGAGAAGCGCCAGAACTGGGAGTTGCACCAAAATTAGGTGCTTACAATGTAATCACTAGAAAGTGATCGATGTATTATTCCGCTGTGTATGAATGAAAAGAAGAAAAAACTATATAGCTAAAGAATGAATGAATGATTGAAAAATGAAGTGATGTGTTAATGTCACGTGCTGAAATTCATGGCCTTACTAGTATGGGTTTTGGGGCGCAGCATGTTCCACAGACACAAAGGAAGCATGCAGAAAGTGTATGGGCCCCACCTCCTTATGCATGGGGAACATATGGAATAGAGTATCAGGGTTACAGAGGATATGGTTCCATTTTGGGATGGTCATTAGAAATGAAAAGAGCCATGTTGTTGGCTAAAGTTAATTTTGGGTAGATTAATTCTACTTTATCGTCAAAAGTTGTTGTTGCCAGGTTAGGTCTCACATCAACTATTACCCTTGGCATCATTTTGGAAGGGGATTTTATAGAGCTGATTAGATTTATAAATGAAGACTTATATGTACATCCTTAGAATATTCGAAACATTATTAATGACCGAAAAGTTAATGATTCTCTATTTTATGAGATCTCTTGGTCACGGGTAAGGAGATCTGGAAATGGGGTTGCTCATGTGCTTCTCTTGCATGGCAAAAATTCTTCTAAATCTGGGGTTTGGATTAACAGTTATCCTAAGTGGTTGGACAAAGCCCTTCTTTTGGACTTGTCCCCTATATGTAATTTGTTCACGCTTTAATGAAATTGTCTTCTTAAAAAATGAAAAATAAAAAACAAGTAAGCTGAACTAACTAAACATAATGCTTAATGTGAGCTAAACCAATCAAAACCTGAGGCTTAAGAAATGTAACTTGGTTTGGGTAACCTAAAACATAAGGTCGAGTTTGGTTGGGTTAGGGTTGACCTTTTGAAACATACCAGCCCACTAAGGTTCACCCACATGTTCATGCACTCTAGACCAGGAAATTAATCAGGCTGTTAACTTATCACGCGACTATGTGATGAGTCTTAAGTTGATATTGTGGTGTTTTATCAATTGAATTTTCTATACTCAAAAGTATTTTCATAGTTTGGGCTTTTGACCACAATTATATTTTGATGGGTTGTTAAGAAAATTAAGCTATCACCCACTTATTGCGGGGCCAGTCACCAAATCAGTGGGCAATTAAGTGAAAGGTATGAAAGATATCATTACAACTTGCATCACTTTGGACATTCTTGGAAGTTGTTCCGCATACTCTTCTATACTTTTCCCACTATCCAATGGCTAAAACATTTAACTTCCATCTTTTACATCAATGGCTATTTTACTCATCAGTTAACCCTTTACAACTGCTTTAGAAGACAACAACTATAATTACCCCAAAAAAAATTACATAGCATGAAGTTCATACAAATAGGTGCAAATGGTGCCAGGGTGTGGGCACATCAGCGTCGAAAAGTGATAAGCGACCCCCAAAAAGTGTAAATCACTTTTCGGCTCTGATGCGGCAACCCCCTAGTGCCGTTTGCACCTATTTGTATGAACTTCTTGCATACCTAATCCAAGGCGTAATTACCCAACCGAGGTAAAATTATCACCATCTCTTATTTGGAATCTTTGGTTGGCATGCAATGGAAGGACCAAACAAGTCAGCCACTAGTAGTAATAACATCACAGGCGATAAATAGCTACATGACTCAAATATGACTATTCGTAACCCTTAGAGTTATCAATTGGATTCTCCATAACAATAAATGTATTATTTTCATTCAAAGAAGAGCTCCCCCTGAAAATGGGTCAAAGTTGATTTTGATGGTTGGGTACACATAACCTCCCACAAGGTTGCCATTTGGGTTGTTACTAGAAATCACTACCCACGAAGAATATGGTCATAACTTGGGTGTTTTCAAATTTTATTGTTTTAAAACTTAGACATATCGGCTAGGACGTGAAATCTATTGTTGTATATAAGTTTAAGGCCTCTTCTCACATGTATATTTTGAGAGAACTCTCACCTTTACTGGTGGTGCAGCAAGGTGATGTGCATTTGGTCCACACATATGTGTACATGCACGAGCACGGGCTCGTGCTAGAGTGCAAGCAAGGCCTTTGGTGCAAGGGCACTTGAGATGTACTTTACACTTCGCACATGTGAGGAATTGCATTAGGGGTACCAAAATTCCTTTCTGACATTGCAAATGAGCTCTCAAGGAATCTAGGTATTCATGAATGGTAGATCCATTACGGGATTGGATTTACGACCAAAATAGGGTCAAGTTAAGGTAATTGGCGAATGGCGACATTAGGACAGTTTGTGACTGACTAGTTTGTTTTGAGACAGGATTTGTGATTGATGACAGAATTACAATCACATCTTGTCAAGGCCCAGATTCACAACTAAGATGGATTCACGAATGGATTTATCCACAAATGGACCCGATAGCTAAAAAGAGGCTTATGGAACAAGCTAGTTCGCACTAGAAATCATCAACTCGCCTTAGGGAAGGTCCGGTCGTGAATAAAGGGCCTGATTAATGCTTACCAAAGCATAAACACATAAGTGTGATATGGGATAAAATGGGATATGGGATTGGAACATAGCATCACTATAAACTGGTTAAAACCAAATTTGGCTAAGTGTTCGATAAATTGGACAAAGAACAAAGGCAAACCTAAGCACAAATAACAAAAAATAGAAGGAGAAAAGGGAGAATGCAACCATTGAAAGAAGACCTCTTCTCACTCTTAGTTTCTTTTTTGGGTGTGTGTTGTAGGAGACTAAACCCATTAGATTTAGAAGCCTTGGATTAGTAGCTCACTTGAGGAGTTTTCCTTTACATCCTTGAGTTGAAAACCACTTCAATCACAATATGTTCTTATTGGAGAATCTCCACTCGGTTGAAGGTGTTGTCTTTGTCTTCTTGACTCGGTTTTAATATACGATAATCAACTTAATAAGAAGATACTACCTAAATTTTGATTAAATCTGGACAAGTTTTACTACTTGTTTTGTGTACCCAACCATCTTAGGCAATAAGTTTGTATGGAAGGTATCATGCATCTTTTTGGAGAGTGCACCTTGTTGAGAGATAGGACTGAGTTAGAGCTTGGTGGTACTCTAGGGTTAACTTCGCCATTATCCCTTACACAATAAAGTGGGAGGCCTAAACTATCCTCAAGAAATATGATAATGACACCTCCATGCCTCAGTCTGGTGAGAAATCCACCCCTTATTATGAGTCAATGAGTTTAATAAACTTAGTAACTTTTGCAAGTGATTCAACATTTCAATGATTCATCTTTAAATCCAACATAGGTGACCGTTCTATATCCATTGCTAAAGGCGGAGCAGCTCTTAAAGTAGTTCTTTCAACTAGACAAGTAGGTTTTCCATTGAATATATGGTGAAATACAAACTCCCTGTGTTTATAAACAAGACAACCCTAAAAGAGATGCCTTAATCTATGAATATAAGAAGGGGTGAACGAGGGATAAGGATGGTCTCCTTATCATTACTCTTTAAGGAGCTTCTATTTACACCACACATATTTCTAAGTCCACCTCACTTAAAACTCTAATTTTTGCTTTCCCAAAATACCCCAATATAAATAGACTTTTATACCATTCTCAAACATTTAAAAAAAAAAACTAAATTTTTAAGCACACCTCATTCTCTCCCTCCAAAACGACGTTTCTTCCTACATTTCTCATTCTTCCCAACACCTCCATCCTCCTCCTTTTTGCTAACTTCTTCCCAACACTCCTCATTTGCAAACTATTACCTTTATAAGTAAGAATCCAAGCAATGGAGTACCAAGGAAGTGATTCGAAGCGAGAAGGAAGCCCCCAGGTACGTATTTATGTCTTCTTTTTTTTTTTTGAAAATTTTTGCGGCATGTTCGGATACACTAATCTAAGTAGCACAAGGGTTGTTCAGATGGACTATCCAAGTAGCACAAGGGTTGTTTGGATAGTCCATTTGAACACCAATAGGTTTGCTTGGATGGTCAATCTAAACAGAACCCTATTTGCTTGGATTGGTGTATCCGAACAGGGTTTAAAAATTTTGAAAAAAAGTTTAATTTTTTTATATTATTAATTAGGTTATATCTTAAATATTAATTGTTGTGATTGCAGTCCAATGTCTTGACCCATTGTAGCATGGCTTCGGAAGAAATGATTAAAGATTATACTTATAAGTTCATCACATACGAGGTAAAAATCAGTCTATAATATACGCTTAAAATCAGTTCGTAATGTACACTAATATTATTGGATCAATTAACCATTGTGTTATCTCCCTCTTATACAGATATTTAGAAGTCGGGCGGCCTTGATTAAGTAGGTAACAAATGTTGGAAAGAGGGATGGATTTGTGATTAACATTTTGAAATCATATTTAGGTGGTGCTATGAGAAAACTAAGTCCAACTCTAGGATGTGAGAGGAGTGGACAGTATAAAGTAGACAATAGGTCTAAAAACATTCGTGTGGATGCAAAGGTTAGGGGGACGGGTACCAAAAAATGTCAATGTCCATTCCGATGAAGTTGCCCAGCAATGATGGCTGGATGTTGGAAGTTGTATGTGGTATGCATAACCACTCGGTTGTCGATCATCTAGAGGGTCACTCCTATGTTAGTAGATTATCCGAATATGAGTACTCATTATTAAAGGACATGTCCAATAGTATCGTGCGGCCAAAAGACATTTTTGGTCACTATGAAGCAAAAAGATCCCCTCAATACAACTACAATGAAGATAGTCTACAATGCACGACACAAATATAACCTGGAAGAGAAGGCCGAGAGATCTTAGATGCAATAATTATTGGGACTGTTGGTTAAGCATCAATACTCGAGTAACACTATACAAAGGAGGATAGTGAGGCTGTCACAAACTTATTTTGGGCACATTCAACCAATTTGGATTTATTATGTGCATACCCACATGTGTTACTCATAGATTACACGTATAAAATGAACAAGTATTGTATGCCCCTCTTGGAAATTGTTGGGCTAATATCTATTGAAATGATTTTCTCTGTAGCATTTGTGTTTCTACAACATGAGAGAGAGGACAACTTCAATTGGGCCCTGGATGTCATTTTATTTTATTTTATTCATTAAATGAATGAAATCTTTTAGTACGTGGTTTTAAAGTATAAAAATATAATCATAATAACAAGTAAAGAAGGAACTCCAACAAACAAAACTGTGGTTTATATAAATATGGTCATCTCCGAACAAGATAATATGATGTATGAAGGTCCTCATCCCCATAAAGTACAAAATACAAATTGTCAACTAAAAATGATATAAAAACCATGTCTTTGTGGTCTTTGTGATCGGCCTCTTCCGTTTGAACGTATCCACTAGTGTTGCCATCGCTGTCGTGGGCTTACAATGACAGATCACGATATCCCAGACCCACATAATTGCAAACACCAAAGTACTATGTCGGGTCCTCTCAGGATGACCCTCCACGACTGATCTCAGTAACGATATGACTTGCTTAAGACACTAAAATAAGTACAAATAAATATAATATAAGATGTAATGAAAAAACTAACTTAAATGAGAGAAATATGAGAAATACGAATGTTGAAATGATATATCTCTTCTGCTGTGAATGACTGCCCAGAGCTCATTTACTGAGGCTATGGTGTTCCATGCGATCTATGCTCTGGGTTCTACACGTATCAATGTGATACAAGTGCACACTAGTCCATATAGTCGTCGGGGTAACGTGAAGGCAGGGATCAATGCTCGGTGGAGAGTAAGTGGCTCTGCCATACCGCCTATAGCTCCTTATAAAAAACATAATTGGGACAATATGATGATACAGATGCACCACGTACTCACTATCTTTAAGCCAATGGGGTAGATGGAATAATTTGTTGTCGCCTAAACTGCCTCAAGACCCGCATCAGATGATAGGGCTCCACGATGTCAAGACATTTAAGCATGTCATGGTAGTATGCAATATCAGGTAGTGGGTGATATTGTCTGGAATCGTCATACGGTGATCACATGATTTGTACAAGTTAACGTATACGCCAAATAAAATAAAATACAATTACATAAAAAAGTTATTGAACTATATTATATAAAAATAAACACATACATCGTTGGGGCCCCATGCATCAATGGTCTCCCTGAGTGCCTTCACGTTTTCCATAAGACTACTTGTCTCATTGTGTGGCCTATAATGCTGGATGCATGGTTGGCGGGGTTAATAATCAATGTTTCGTGCAAAATAATGCTGGGAAAGTGCACATAGATCCACCCCTCCATCAACGTAAGGTACCCGACAATCTGCCATACCTCATCTGTTGCAGGCTATGCGTATGAGTCGCTGGTAGATGCCGCATACCTAGATGGATCTACCCTCTCTGCAACCCAACACTGGCAAGTAGATGCAGTAGGAATGAAGTAGTCATCTCCGGCGTCCATATCTGACACATGTCATATTGTGTAATACGTGTATAATAACGAATTAAGTATTTAAAAATATATATTTTCAATAATCTATTTTAATTTTGCAAAATTTTTTATTTTAAAATTATACTAGAAAAACTAATTTATACTATAAAGTATTTTAAAATTAGTATTTTTTAAATTAACAATTTTAGAATTTTAGTATTTTAAATTAATTATTATTTTTTGGGAAAAACCTTCCTATTCGAACTAGTGTATTGCTTGCTCAGCTAGATTGTCCTAGTAGGCAAGCCCTGCTCGGTTGGGCTGTCCTAGCAGGGGTTGTCTTGCTCGGCAACACCAGTCCGAATAGGCGTAAAAAAATGATTATAAAAAAAAATACTTACTTCAACCGCCGGTCCTCAACCTTCCTCTCCCGCTGGTAGAGGCTCTACGTTGTCGTCCACCACGACCATGACCCATTTTCTTGAACATGAGAATGTAAGGGGGGATTTGAGAGGGAACATGAGGGAAAGGGAGAGGGTTATAGAGGAAATGTGAGGGAGAGAGAAAGTGTTTGAGAGGTGTGTGATGGAGGGAGATATTCAGGGTTGGTTTTGGAGGGATATGAGTGGAACTTGGAATTAATAGAGGTGTGGGAGTGAGCTTGAGGTTTTATAGGAGGTGTGGGAGAAGTATATCTAAAAGGGTATTATGGGAAGTGCAGGAGGGATGCTTAAAAATAAGTGAGGGGGACTTAGAAGAGAGGAAAAATGAGTGGAGGTTAGAAATATGTATGGTGCGAGTAGAAACTCCCCCTTTAAAATTGACTTTGAAATTGTAATTTGGGTCATATGTTAAAAATCAACTCAGGCATCAATTTTGAGGCAGTCAGGTTTTGGTTTGACCAATCCTATTGCCGAACTAGTCCCAAAAAAACTAGTGAGTAAGCTCTATCATTGGTTCAATTGCTTAAGCCACTATGTCGACTAGACCAACTGGTCAACCAGCCAGAGTTAATTTCATTGCCGGTAAGTAAAGGATCAATGGAGAAGGTGGATTTAGTGCAAGAATTCTGGGTGAAGGAAAATTTGCACAAGTAGCCCTAAAAAATGAGGATTTTGTTGAATTATAATGAGTACATTAACTTATAACTCTCGTAGTATAATAAGTTTTAAGAAGAGTTGATACTTTTTTTTTTTTTTTTTTAACATGGTATTAGAACAATCAGAAAGGGCGGTCTGACCCAACGGTAAGGCTTACCGTTAGCGTCTCTGGTGGCACGGGTTCAAGTTACAGAAACAGCCTAAAAATGGGGGTAAGGCTGCGTACATCTTGCCCTCCCCAGACCCCGCGTTAGCGGAAGCCACGTGCACTGAGCCGCCCCTTTTTATGGTATTAGAGCAATCATGAGTTCAAATCTCCCTATAAGCCCAATTATTATCCCAAGCACTCCACCCAAAGGCAAGTGTTGAAATATAATAAGTTTATTAACTCACACCTCTGCTAATACCTCTTAAGGTTTTGGGAGAGTTGTTTGATTTATTTCTTAATATAGTATCAAAGGAAGGTCACAACTCACATAGTTTGAATCTCTCCATGATGCAATTATTTTCTCAGTCTCTTTGTGCACATTCTATGGGTAACATTTAGTTCTTGCAATGTTCAGTATCCAAAATTGTCCCTTCTAAGGGGGAGTGTTGAAATATGATTAAGTGTATTTACTCATACCTCTCCTAACACCTTAATGTTTTGGGAGAGTTGATTAATTCACTCTTAATGGATTTATGGTTTTTTTAGTATGATGCCCTTGGAGGTACAGTTTAAAAAACAATGCACTTGATCATTCACTATTTCTGATGAGTACATAATTTCACATTGCCCTACCTGGTGATGACATGTTGACAACGAACCAGGTAGATTATTTGCCTCCATCTTTTGTCGTTGTCGTCATTGTCTTCTTTTTAGTATTATTATCTTCTTGAATCAGGTTTTCTTCCGAGGTTTTGTATCAAAACTGGTTGTTTAGGACCAATGGATTTTTAGTTGCTTTGGTCAGAATAGATAAGAGCAAACATGATTAACACTTGAACGATTGTCCATGACGATAAAACCTCTATGGACGTGTCACAGATTGACCGCATGATGAGTTTTTGAATTTGGTCTCTTTTCCAGATACCTACTTTTTTAACTGACCATTTTTTTTAAGCTTTTAACCCATAGTTATTCATAACGATTCTCAGACTTCTTCGTCACAGAACAATTGTACATGCATATGAGTGAAGCCATCAGGTCAATCCAACCGCAGTTCGTTTTTTACTCATAAATAAATGTAATAAAATACCAAAACATAAAACAATTCATGGAAAGTAAGATTGGAATTTGGAAAGATATATTTCTAATTTTTTATTTTTAATTTGTTAAAAAACCTAAAAATCGATTGGTCTTACTAGAATTGGGTGTTTATATATAAATAATAATATGTGATTCAGTAAACAGTAAGATAACTAAAAAACTTATAAATAAAATAAATAAAAACGACACACTTTCAAATCAGAAATTGTAATTAATCAAGACTAGTGTTTTAAGACAGATTCCATCCCTTACATTGGTGTTTATAAACTTTTTGGAGCTTCTAAGATACAATGATCGAATATACACAGAAAAAACATTGATCTGATTTGGTGTGCTCGCATGTGTGTGTGTGGGATTGGCCCATTCTGGTTATGTTTTTCCTATTCTACAAAATTATGGTACCCTTTGGGACCTAAATGTGTTTTTAATGAAGATATATATAAAACTTCAAAATTTTATGAGCTAACCAATGTAAAATTATTCAAGTTTTATATTCTTTAATTAGTGTTTAATTGGATGCTTTGGAGACAAATTCTCATTCACCCATTAATGATTGTGAGCACTCAACCAAACAACATTATTCTCTTCATAAAAGTGAACACAACCTCATGTAAACCTGTGTAAAACGTCTTGTGGGTCTTACTTTTATTTTGGCTTAGAGACGACTAAACTATCATGTTACAAAACCATTTCTAACATTGGGTTTGTAAAAAAACTGATCGGATTTCATCGGTTTTGACTGGTTTTACCACTTTTATGTGGTTTTTGGCATACTACGGTTTTGAGTTTCTATAGAACCGTTGAGTGTATCAGTTCCAGTTAAATGGGTTTGGACCGTCTGATCCAAAAATCGCTGTCCACGTTTCTTCCTTAAAATGACACAAATGCCCCCACCATATTTTTATTCATCTCGGGCGCATATCTATCTTCTTCGTCGCTTCTTTACACTCTACAGTCTCCCTATCCCCAACAGTCGACTGCCTTTACGAGGTGCCCGGCGCCGGAGACGAAATCAGATGAGGTACTTTTCTTTTCCTCTCTCTTTCTTTTGGCTCTAATATCTCTGGATTTGGGTATCTTTGTTTCTTTCCTTTTTTCATGTTAAGTTTTAATTGATTCTTCTGCTTAATGAGTCTCTTCAAGAACAAGATTAAGAGGAAACCTGCTTATTCCAGTGTCATTTTTTTCCTCATAGGTTTCGAAGGGTTCTTTATATTTTATTTTTCTAAAAGTTTCTTTTTACTATCTGTTTCTCCTCTTAAGGGTTTTGAAGTTGAATTTTAGAGCTAGTAAAGGGGGAAATTTCTTTACTGGTTTCTGCAACCTTATTGAATAGATTGGTAAGGTACCATGGTAACCACCATGTTAGTTCACACCCTGAAGGAAAAATAGAAAAATTCAATCTTGAACTATTTTTTATTCTGTAATTCCTTTGAGAATGGTCGGTTGGTTGATTACTTAATATTAGTTTCTTGAGGATTTTCCATCTGGGTATTCTCTGGAAGACGATATGAGTTATTGTAATTTATTTCTTGATTTGATTCTGACTTGGTGAGAGTTGCAGCTCATTTACCTCCTTAACGAATTCTCATTTGGGTATGATTTCTCTCCTTATCTGATTATTAGTTAGCTCTTTTAATTCCTTGAAGAATACTCGTATCAGAATTATTTAGATGCTGTAATTTTTGGGAAGTTGCAGTAGTTTCTATATCTATTCGATCCATCCTTTATACAAGTTATCCGATTCTATGTCATTGAAGAACTCTCATTTTGGTTATTATACTGGCAGTGAATGTCCAAGGGGGAGGTTTAGGCTTTGGAGCAACTTATATTTGCAATAAATTGTGTTTCTTAAATTATTGGTAATTACGTTAATGGATCCCACTGAAGCTGGCGTTAAGTATGTGGAGAGTGTATTCTCTGTGACGCCTTATGCAGGGGTATAACTGCAAGTACATTCAGGGGATGGGGAAAAGCATCTAAATTTCTTTTAGCATAACTTTTGGCGTACTTTTATAGGTTTTTCAAGGATGTATTTTATCAAATATCTTGCCAATTTCATGTTTAGCCCTGTAGTGCTATCCCCGTCGGAAGATCTGTATAGGCCCAGTGCTCATGCTTTGATATGACTTTTGGTATCGTAGAAGTTTTCCATCTCTTATGGTTGTTGCATTAGTCAAATAAGTTTGTGTTTCAAAAAAAAAACCCATAAATCATAGCTTTGTTTTAAGGGGAGTTGTCGCTAAACTTACTTCATTACATATTTAATTTTTCCTAACAAACTTGAGCTGGGCTGGGACTTAGGCTATAGCAGATGATATGATAGTATATAGAATTATATATGGGACAATTTTTGTATGAAGCAAGCGGCATATATGTACTATAGTATGACTTGTTTGACTAAAGTTAATTGATTTGTTGGAAGATTGTGTGATAACTGAGTAAAAGCATTGATTTGAGAATGTGAAACACATGTATTTTAGTTTTTTTCTTTCTTTCATAGATTTGAAAATTTGAGATTTTCTTTGCAGATTGCAGAAGGACTACAATTGGTTTAGAACTCCTAACTAAGAGGCAGTGTGATTCTTCTGATCAGCAGACCTCTACTGCCTTTTAAAAGGAAATGCAATTTATTGGGACCCATATATTATTAGCTATGCAGAACCCACCTGATTTAATGGTGAAGGTTTTTGCCATGTGATTAGCTTAAAGGTGGTGAATCAGACACAGATCATAAAGTGGAAGGGCTTTGAAATTTTTTTCACCAAACAAGTTATTGGTTCTTGAAGTACTTCCATAATACATCTTTCCAAATGCTTTATTTTTCACTAAAGTCCTGTTTTTCCACAGAAGTGCATCTCTAGAAGGATTTTGCAGCCTCTAAAGAAATCCCCAAACGCCACCTAACTCTCTAATCTAAGCACACCAAAAGTATCTCCTTCATGACTTCTCTATTTTTTCCCTCTTCACTCCTCCTATGCCCTCCATCTTTTCACCACTCTCCTCGTCTTCAATTACAGTCACATCATCATGGTCATCTTTTCTCTTCTCTTTCTCTATCATCTTCATTTCCTTTACTAAGTTCATTTCGGACTTGGTCCTCCATCGACAATTCAACTCATTCAAATGAGGGAACAATCTCTGTCATCAATTTCGAAGATTTCGTTGAGAAAGATTGGTCGTTTCTTGACTCTGAGGACATTGATTCTGAAGAACGTACTTGTAAGGCTAATCGGATAATCTCTGCTGGTGAAATTGGAGAGAATTCTCGGGTTTTGGTTTCAATCGGCACCGAAGAATTTGTTGATCGCTTGGCCGATGCATCGCCCTGCCAGCTTCTACTTGTTGTCCATGACTCGCTATTTGTTTTAGCAGGAATTAAAGAAAGATACGATAAAATTAAGTGCTGGCAAGGGGAAGTAATTTATGTGCCGGAGAAATGGGCACCTTTTGATGTGATATTTCTCTATTGTTTGCCTGCTTTGCCCTTTGAACTTGGTCAGCTTTTCAGAGCACTTGCAGGACATTGTTTACCAGGTATTTTTGTAGCTCAGATGAATTTAATTGTATTTTCTAAAGGTATTCTGCTTGTTGGTTCTGCATTTGCTGTGTTCAAATGTAACTTAAACCATGAAATCTGAATTGATGATCCCCAACGTGATTTAAATCTTAAATACTAAAAATTGCCCATAACATAATTTTTTAATTCAGTTCAGTTTCTTTTAATTAAAGTTCATATGGGTAACCATGTCAGACTGATTGTACGTATACCTCCAATGCAATAATAAACTGATCAGAGAAGTTGACTTTTCATGTTAAGTATATTTTCTTTCTATGTTACTGCTTCAAGGTTCTGACTGTAGCTTGTATAGGTGCAAGACTGGTTATTAGCTACTCGCAAGGAAAGGAGGTTGTAAAACAGCAAAGGCAACAACATTCTGATGTTATTGTCTCTGACTTGCCTGATAAAATCACTTTAGAGAAGGTTGCGGCTGACAATTCTTTTGAGTTAGCTGAATTTGTGGACGAGCCTGGTTTTTATCTTGCTGTTTTGAAGTTTCTCAAGGCAGGTGCCTCAACAGAATAGAATTTTAATGGTATGAATTTACCTATGTGGTGTTAAAATTGATAATAAAGTGAGAATCAGCTGTATTCCAGTGAAGAACCGGTTTTGAAATGGAATTGTCTCAGCGTTCATCAGGTTTTGAAGTTGTATTTGGTGTGCACTCTCTATTATATTACTTGTTAGTTATATTCCTACAGGGAATATTTCCCAAATCTTGGAAGTTGTCCATATATTTTTGTCATCTTCTTATGCAAGTATAGTGTCTTCACAAATATAGTTTCCTTGATGAAGAACCGGTGCAATGACTCTTCTCAAGTCTTGAGACTCTTGGCTTGACTGCTAGTCACCTTTTGATTGATTGACCTGTTTGTTTTCTATTTTCTTGTTTATCCTAGTCACATTGTGCTGTATACTATTGTTTTTTTTTTTTTTTTAATACTTCACTGAAAATTTTATTAGAAACTGATTTTAGAAACAAAACTACTAATAAAACGACACAGCAACAACCATTACAACCCACCAGGGATGGTGTTACTACTATAAGATGAAGACAACTCAACAGCCCATTTAACAATATTGTCAGCCAAGACATTATGGTCCCGAGTAGCATGCAAAAGAGACACTCCTATCACACTTAGCTCCCTAATCTCGTTAATATGTTGGGCCAAAAGTCAAGAACCATTTTCTTTTCCCATCCCCCACTGAATGACCATATTATAATCACCCTCCCAGAGCAACCCATAATCCCTTAATTTTAAGCTCTCGCAATCCAAATAAAGAGAGCAAGTCTCCGTTTTTATGGAGTTGCACTCTCCCAAAGGCCCACAATTAACCTTTATAATGTTGCCATTATGATCTCTAAGCACACATCTGAAACCAGCCGGGCCTGAATTGCCTTTCGAAGAGCCTGCTGTTACTATTGTTATTGTTATTGATTGCCCATGCTAATGGAATCACTATGCTCTCCAACATTGTGCTAGACATTTTCCATAAGTTCAGTTTCTCTATAGTTTGATGGAAGATGTGGCAGTGCAACTTTTCTATCCTTCATGTGATGGTGTTTGTACGTGAATCAAACGCATGTAGAAGAGGGAACTTGTTTCTTCTGTATCTACTTCTGTACAACTTTTATTTTTTAAGGTGAAGAAGGTAATCTACACACAGGAATTCACTCAGATCCCTTCTACTGCTTCTTTAGTGAAGTGACTTTAGCCTTGACACCTCTGAGAAGCAGTCAGACCGATTATTGGATTTCTGGGTAAACAACTTACCGATGTCGTTGCAGAATCATTCAGAGTTTGAAAATTATTGCTGCAAGAGTTTGAACTAGAATGCACCTAATGTTCACGATGCAAACAGGTATGTTTTCAGATCCTGACATGGATTCAGGGTGTTCAACACGGTTTTGTGCGGTAGAGGCTTATATGGACACATAAGGAGTTTACAGTCATATTTCAAAGAGGATTGTGTCTGCCCCCCTTAACTAACGCTAACCTCCGCTCCCTGTCAGGGGGAGGGCACATCAGCGCCGAAAAGTCATATGCGCCCCCCTCCCCCCCACAAAAAAAAAAGAAAAAGAAAAAGAAAAAAGAAAGTGTAAATCACTTTTCAATGCTGATGTGTCCACCCCCTAACAGGGAGCAGAGGTTAGCGGTTTTTAGGGGAGCAGACACAATCGTTCCTTGTCATAATTAGGTTTTGTGTCTCAAAGTTTATACCACATAGCCCGTAGTGTTTTCACACATTTGGTCACAAAGGTTTGTTTCCAGTTTATAATGAGAGAGAGAGAGAGAGAGAGAGAGGAGGGTACAGCAAATGAATTGTATATAAGAATATCTCTATCTGAATCCGCATAAAGAAACCGGATAGCAGATTGGATTCGAATATCCGGTTACATGATGAGTATATCAAAAAATAACTTTACTTTATCAGATATTTACTTAATAAATATCTGGATATTCAAAATCCATAAAATGAAATCTTAGAAAAAACTATGATCTAACAAAATTATGTCGTGAAAGGCAAAGCTAGTATAATGTATGTATGCAGTATACATATACACTTAAACGGATATGGATATTTTCTGGATTGGATATAGGTAGATCTGTATTTACTTTAAATAGACCATGAATTGGATACGGGTGTTCATTCAGGTAATTTTCGGCCAGGAGAAAGCACTGATGGAACGGACATATCAGTACTTCAGTGTTCTGTTGTGAATCACATACTGCCCCTTGTTGTCCTCGTTATGAAGCCTATGCATGAACGCTTGGGGTGTAAATGTGCTGGTTCTGGGCTTAGCCAGGTACAGGAAACTATAGTGGGCTGCCCGTACTTCTACTCAAATGGCACAAAATGGCAAATAAATGCAATTAAAAAATATGAAATTTGGCCAAATTGGTATGCACGCCTTTGAAAACTGAAAATTTACATTTTCTCTTCAATTTTTAAGTAGGGTTCTTCTCTTTCTGCCTTTTTTGGGATGTCTTATCCCTATAATTAATGAATTTTCTCTTATAAAAAAAAAATGTTAAATCTAGTGTAGTGAGCAAAGGCATGAATACTTATTACTTAACAAAGGATATGACCATAGATAGAGTGGAAGAGACGAATAGGATTCATCTAATGTTGGGATAAGGTCTTGTTGATTTGAGTTAAATTAAAACAAGGGACTTAATTCTTTGGGTGATCATGATGTTTAGAACCATGGGATTGATAACTATATGGACCACTTGATGTTGCTAGACAAACTTTAAAGCTCCCTCTATGAGCCTTTATTGCACAGTCTCTCTCTTTATTGATCTTTTGTTAGTATCATTGCCTTCATTTTTTTTTTGCTTTTTTTTGTGTGTGTGTGTGTGTGTGTGTTTTTAAAGTGTTAAAAGTCCAGGACTTGATTGAGTGCTTCAAGAGGCATGATTTCATTAACATAGCAGCATCGACCATGTACTGATCAACATTCACTAATGCCGACTCTGGGATGTTAATTCCCTTGAAATTGAGTGAGAAGATCATTTCACATGCTCAAAGAGTTGTTAGACAGGACCTTGGCAGGTCATAAGTGGCAGGAGAAGATCCGGTCTATATTTCAGGAGTCCACTTACAGCAGAGTCGACATTGTTTTGTTCAAAATCTATCAACCAATGCAATGTAAACTGTGCTGTAAGTCGAGTCTAAACCTTTTAATGAATCAACATGCCAACCCTGCTGTAAGTTGATTCATGAAATCATGCCTCACTTGAAGGAATTAACATCAACAGGATCTAGAAAGGAGATTATTGATTGGGACTCTACAAAAAAAAAAAAAAAAAAAAAGATCAAATAAATGTTGGATTCCTAGAATGAGTACTAGATGAAAATCTGCCGCTGTAAAGCAGAATTACATACATATGAATAATGGTAATGTTAAAAAATGATTACTCAATAAAAATTAAGTCCCTACAAACTGAAGAAACCCATCAAGGACATTGTGAAACTATAAGCAATAAAGAGGCAACAAGAAGAGAGTCATCTCAAACTTTAAATAAACAACTGGTTTGATTAGCTTCCCAGATCTTGTACACAGCGTTTCCAGAGACGGTACAAGAGAAATAATCGATGCTTAAAGAACTTGACTCAAAGAAATGGGTATTTCATTCCAAGGATTTAAACAAAGAATTGAAGTGCATCCACTTCCAATATCCATAAATAAAGCAAACTCCAGTCCAAAAGTATCCTCCAATAGGAAGCAATGTAGATAGCATCATGTTGATGCCAGAATGCAAGCGAACAGATAATAATATAAACAAATACTTCATTAGCAGTAAAAAGCTTATCCCATACAGAAAAACCTTCTAGAATTATACCGATCTCACAACAAATTCCTCTACATGTGAAAAATAAAAAACAAGAAGACACCAATTGGAATGACAAAAAACCAAGGGATAATATATGATAAAATTGGGATTCTCACAGAAAATTATTGTCTATTGAATTACATGCTCAATCTTTCATGACAAGAAGGAATGGGGACTGAATTCTCTTACAGCCTCCTTGGACCTCAAGAGTGGATCAGAAGAATGAAAACCTTGTTCGGTTACTTGCTGCAAACAAACTGTATTCTTCAACAGTTGTATCTTTCTTAGTGCAAGTAAGATTAACTTGAGCAGGATCTGCAGGTGAATTCAAAGAAAGATCCCCGACACTTCCCTCTTTCAATGACATCAGATTCAAATTATATCCTGTTGCCATTGATATTGGCCCACCAAAATGAAACAATGAGAAATTTGTATTGTCATCATGCAGTTTAGCAAAGTTCCCAGCAGGCCCATCTTCTCCACGTGATGGTGCTTCCGCTGGAGTTTGGCCGTTTTGGACAGGCTTCCCAAGAGGACGCTCACTTACTGCTGCATCAGCTGCATTTATAACTTCTTGTGTCCCGACTACCGTAAAATTCTTGCTCTGCTCCTTCGAGTGAATACCATTGGCTTTGTTACCAGGCTGGTACACTGGAAGCTGGCCCACATTAAGTGTTGGAGTTGTTAAAGGTTGTAGAGCTCCATACTGCATACAAAAGTGTGATGGTCGGTTTGCTGATAGGCCATATCCAAGAGGGCTTGTCAAGAGATAGGGGTTGGGCTGGGGAAATGACATTAATCCATTAGTAGGAACTGCTGACCAAGAAGCTGGATTTTGATGGTAGTATCCCATTGTAGAAGGTGCTGGAAGCACTGGCAAATGTATGCTTTTGTTATGTAGTGGTGGAAGCATGCAATGATGCTGAGAACCCATATCAACTGTGATTCTACCATTATCAGATTTATGGGCATGTTTTGTTGGTGGATCCCCTGGAACATTACTTCCTACCACAGAGGAAGACATTGTACATCCAGCAGTTGTTTTGATTGTGAAAGACTCTCCTCCATTAGTGATGCAATTGTCATCAACCATCACATCCTGGTATTTATGAAAACCGTTTTCACCACATGTTGAACTGTCTCTTCCTTCTAATTGTTGGCTGACATCTTCTAAATCTGATGTCGACAAAGATTCCACATTTTGAATACTTGAAGAGGTAGAACTGCTGTCTCCAGTTGAAGAGGTAGAACTGCTATCACCCTCGCTAAGACATGATGAGCAGTTATCTGAACTGGAAGTGCTGTTCATAATAGTATCAGAAGTACCATTCATGGAAAAGTTAGACACAACAGGACACAATACAACTTCCTCATCAACAACATCCTTCGAGTAGTAAGGAGCTTTTGCTTCCAAACCAAATCCATTCTGGCAAACCTTGTCCATGCTCAAACTGGAGTTTCTTAATTCATTCCCAGTATTATCCTTGTTACTTTTGAAATCATTGGCATCACCAGCTTTTTCTAAACTTCCAGAAAGTTCACATGAACACCGGTCACCTGATAACTTGAGAAGATTATCAGGTCCATCACATCTACCTTCATTGCATTCATCAACCTTGATAGTAGACCTCAAGGAAACATCAGAGTCCAAGTTGCCATCGGGGTACTTTTTTCGTGATTCCATAGGCTCCCAAACTTTCTTGGTATTAAACAAATCTCTACTTGGAAGAATGTTGCTAGGGATAACCTTGCTTTTCGAAATTCCACAACTGTCAGGCATATGGCATCCATTATTGTACTTGTTATTGCGATATAATGGCCTAGGCATATTTGATGTAGATTCCGACTTGGTCACAGTTTTGACCTCTCGGCATGATTTGACAGAAATGTGTGGGCCATCCTTTGCTTTGTAATCACTATGGTGGCTACAGTTGCATGAATGGAAGTCATATCTATCATGCATCTTGTTATTGGAAGAGTGAGACTTCTCGCCAAATCTAAGGACACAATGTCTGGTGTTGGACTTCATAGGATTGCTTCTTGGTTGCCTATTCACTCCCTTGATGCACCTGTAAGGATATTCCAAGTACATGCCATGTAATCTTGGCTCAGTTTCATCAACAAGAGCCCCACTGTCACTGGTAACTGAAGATCTACGTCTATCACACCATTTGGAAGCTGAATCTAATTGAGATATTTTCTTGAATCTCAGCTTCCTCCGAAAAGATTTTGATTGCTCAATCATAAATCTACCATTCCCATCCTTTACATTGAGTTCTCCATCAGATATATAATCATTTTTGTGGTTTTGCATTTTCGAAGTGATGCACTCATTTGAAAATTGATCATGTTGGATATCTGGAGAAAGAGGCCTGGAAGGTGAAACATCTCTTGTCTCGCTAATTGAATCCCCTAAATTGATAGTGTTATGTTCCACATGAGTACCAAGGGATGGTTTTTCTGTAGAAACTTCAGAAACTAGGGGTGTTTGGATTGACCCAACATTCTTCTTTTCTTTGTCCCTTTCTTTCCCTTTTAATCTCTCTTTCCTTCTCAGCTTTTTTTCTCTTTCTTTTGCTCTTCTCCTCCCCTTGCGCTCTTCTTCTTCACGCTTTTCTTTCTCTTCTTCTTCAAGAAGCTTGATCTGTGGAGACAATTTGTGCAACATGCCACAATATAGTGAGTTATGTTTTATCTTTGTTGAACTTGAATGGGAAAAGGAAATCTTATCTTAAATACCAAGAGAGTATTTGAAGTACCTGCTTTTCTAAAGTAATGATTTCTTTGCAGGCAACATTAAGACGCTCTTCCAGTAATTTTAATGCAAGACAGACAAAGATACTATGTGCATTTTGACGGGCTGTTCCTTCTCTAAAAGCCTTTTCAACCTGAAAAAAGTACACTTCAGAATTAATTATGGGACATGTCAAATGTTGCACATGAACTAATAACAACTGGGTTAATCAAGTACAATAAACTATAAAATAGCTTTTCAATTTGAAAGTTCACTTCATACATGGTTCATTAAGATTTGCATTCAGTACACTCATTGCATGCGGAATGGTAGAACATCTTTATATTTCTTTCTTTTCTATAGGCAATAAATGTCAAGTCAAAAGAATGTGCATCAGCATTCCCAACCAAAATAAAACTCCATTAGGATTCATATATAGGAAGACTGAAACTAATGAAATCTAATAAGTTGCAACTCGAATCCATCACCCATATTTTTCAAGAGGACCATGTGAATTAAACATAGCAAAACCAAGTAACCAACATCCACCATGGATATTTTCGGACGTGCCTACCTCCTTCAACCTTAACCCAAGTGAAATCACTTTCACTTGCAACATCCCAAGGGGATACCTTTGGAGAAGGTTATCTTCCACTAATAACAATTTCTAACAAAGAAAGGAAAGAAAAAGACAAAAAAAGCCCCAACCTTACCATAGTATAAACTAAGGAGTTTGTTTAGTTTTTTTTTTTCCTCATAGTGACATTAATTTTTAAACCTCCCGAGCCACTGATCCAAGTTTTATTTGACTCACTCCTAAAAAGAATTAGAGTATCACTAAGATGGTGTGGATGTAGTTGTCAGGGATTTTGTCAATTATTCCAAACCATGAACTAACCTAATCACATTCTCACATCATTCTAGGATTGGTTCTGCAACAATTCACCTAATAAGTAAGAGGAAAATAAACCATGAATGACCCTTATATTGCCTGTGGATTGTCAAATAAACCTATTGGAGAATTGTTCCCATTGGCAAAAATTCTACTAGTAATGACTCACCCTAGTCTTTATTAAATTTGATTGTTTCCGTTTGATTGACAATCATTCAATCCAATGGAAGGTCAATTATAAAGCCTTGTGCATTATCTGCCCTATGCCCATCCAAAAGCCTGCTTTTCAGGAAAAAAAAAGCTCCCTGAAAGGCAAAGCAAAACCGGAATCCATCACTAATAGAATGTATAGTGCCATTTACTTATGGATCCAAATTTTATAGCTGTTTACCATGTTCCAGAATGCCTGCTCAGTAACCATCCCAAGTTACTCTTCTCAAATAAAATACAACAAATTGACAACCAATTCTAATCTAATCAACTTAAACTTGTGAGAATATATACTGATAAAGAAGTATGAAGGTTGCCCAACCATTTCTGTAAGGCCCTTTCAAAGGACTTGATTTATAGCATCAAAGAAAAGACATGCTTATTGACCACAGCATACTGATGCACAGTTATCAATTTAGGAAAGTGAGACACTTGGCAATCATGTTCTGACTGATTCTAAGTTAAGTAGGCTCCGGCAGATTTTTAAAAATTTCTTTATATAGTGAAAACAGTTAAGGATAATGATATAATTTTGTTTGATGGACAAGGAACAGAACCAGGACGGGGAAGTATGACAATACTTAGTAGAGTAAAACATGCCTGTTCTTTAAAAATAACAGTTGCAGCATCTAGAAGAAATTCTCGAGCAAGTTCAGGACTCTTCGCATGCTTCTGGGGACGGGAGCTTTCTCCATCCAGCTCATTTCCATCCTTGTCCATGGAATCATCATCCTGCATGTTTAAATGAGCAAATTTACATAGAGAGAACTAAAGTCAGAACTATGTAAGCTCTGTACAGTTTTCTTTTTCTTTTTCTTTTTTGGTTAAAGAAAGAAATATATAAAATTCAAGGTCAAGTGAAAATAATAGTAAATGGACCTTCAGTCCTAGAAATACCTCTTCTTCCTCAGCTTCTTCAGCATGCTCAAAAAACCTTCTGATACTCTCTCCTTTTGTCATTGTCACAAATCCATCCCCAACTACAAGCCTTCGATGGACACATTGTTGTCCCTTCAATGCATGAGCTTTTACAGAAAGTTCAGTGCAACGTCCATCTAGCTTCCAAGCCCTCAATGTAATAAAACATGCACTCAAACCACCAAGGTCAAGGCCATTCACATGAACACTTCCATTCAGACCAACATCTTCAAACTCTAGAATGTCACATTTTCCCTCTCCAGTTCCAAGGGCCCATTCGAAATGATGGTATGTTCCAACAGTGTCTGTGAAGGATTGGTGCCAATCAGCTTGGACAGTATCATCAGATACCTGGAAACAATAGAGTATGACTTAAGATCATCCAAGTCAAAATGTAAACACTAAATCGTCTTAAAATTTTGAACACATACCTTAATAGAAAAATCCAGTTCAACAAGTTAGTAGTTCAAAGAATTATGTATTCTAACCATAAAATGACATATGGCACGAAATTCAATAAGGATTGCCATTTGGAAGTGCTTAAAAGCTATAACATAAAAAAGAATAACAAGGAACTTCAATGATAAAAAAGGGCAAGGCAGGAAGAAAAATGTTTGTTAAAAAAATGGTGGAACAAAGCACCTCATATTGGAAGGCTGTATCTGCAACACAAAACCAACTGTTGCAGTGGGGTTCCCTCCGCATGCGCTTCAGCTCCTTCAGCTCCTTGAACTCACGAATAACATTACGTCTGCAATCTCTGCAAAACCTTTTGCTGTCAAACCTGTGACATGAACATTGAATTCTTAAGACCGTTAAAACAATCTAATATGAGATAACACGTTAGAATACCATCGGTTCGTCTAGTGAAGGAAGTCAAGAGCACCAGTAACGGGGGCATATCGACACCCCAAGATGAACTATTAACTATTCAACAGAACTCCGAGTTTGGCATTATTCAAGTGGTCAATGTAGCTAACATCTTCAAGGCAGAGATACAAGATTGAATCAAAAGTTAGGTTTTTCCATAATCCTAGCTCTCTTATGCATGAAGGATGTAAAGGCTAGAAGTAATTTGATTTCTGAGGACATCCCACAGCTGTCAACTAGACTTCGAAGAGTTGTTTCAAAGGAATAATTGTCCAATTATTCCATATTTCCAAAGAATTAATTATGACCTTTGGCAAGCGATTTGACAACTACTTCCTATTTGAGTAAAACATGATGGCATGGTAATGGAGAATGATCTACAGGCAGTCTCTTACAGTTAAAAAAGTTCAAAACAAAACCTTACAATAGATACATATTACATACAAGTATTATCCTTATGTTGGCGCAAACATGTTAAAAGCTCTCCTAACCAAAGCTTCCAGTTGGTCAACGACAACAATGGCTTTTCAAAAAAAAAAATAATAATAATAATAAATACATCTTGATACTGAAAAAACTGCATCTAGTCACAGGGATCTGCGCCTTTTAACCTACACAATAATCTAGATCAATTGTGTGTGTGTGCACGCATGTATACTGCATCTATTGATGGGGATCTGCACGCTTTAACCAACATATCATAATCTAGAGCAATTATGTGTGTGTGTGTAACACAAACTTCCTAAATCCAAGACTTTATAGAATTCCACCCTCCATGGAGCAAGGCAAGGAAGAAGATAAAAAGTTGGTGTGTATATATTATCAACAATAATTAAGGGGTAAAACTAATGAATGACTCTGAATGCATCGGTTCAAATGGTAATTCAAGTTTTGTACTGATGCATCATAACATACCAAAAAATACTAGCCCATGGAACTACGCATTGGGAGCTTAAAAACACAGAACATGTAAATGATGGGCCAATTTTCAAAGATGAAATTTAAAGGGACCAGAAGCGAGAAACATGACTCTAAAACAGTCTTTTTCTTGGTTTGTAAATAATTTTTCAAGTTAAACTTTTCATTGAAACCTAGATAAACGTTATTCTTCGTTTGCATATTTTTATTTTAAAGTAAGCAATATGGATAAGTGCTGGATACAGCCAGACATCCTTATTTTTCCATGTAGAACACACATGCACATCATATCTATGTCTTATTTTTAGATAATAATAAAAATTATATTAAAAAGGGGACAAGAAATCCCCAAAAAATGAGTCATATTGTTAGGAAAAATGTTAGTTGGTTAAACATTAATTTTTCCAGAACTAACTGGCAGGAGATTACAAAAAAAAGAAGCATAGATTCACATGTCAGACGATTTGTACGGATTTTTCGGGTGTCCAATATGATTAATTCTGTATTGATATCAATGGGCCAATCCATCCTCTCTAAAATCTCTTTACATAACAGGAAAATGCCAGCTCATCCTATTCATAAAAAATAAAAAAAAGATGCCAGCCCATCCAGAATAAAAAAGGTGCAATTCCTGCACAAGGAAAAAGCACCAAGTGGTGTTCAAGGACAATCCATCTACCACCTAGCAAGTAGCAGCACAGCAAAAGAAATTTGCAAAATCTATCCTCCACCTTTTTAAAAAAAATCAACAGATCAGATTTCTAACAGCAATTCAACCAAGATAAGTTTTAAACCAAGTATAAAAACCCCTTGCAACATTCATTTTTTTTTTTAAAGTTATTTTTGTATATATATATATATATATATATATATATCTAAGGTGAATTTTATTCAAAGAAAAAAGAAAGAGAGAAACAAGGGAGACTTGCATGACAGATACATTCC
>JAOXJP010000003.1:16872975-16889099 GCA_025762735.1 Platanus orientalis | reverse complement strand
AGTCCTTATGTAATTAGGAGTCTTCAAATCAAAGTTGTAATCTCGTTTTTTTCTCTTTAAGCCATATTTTGGAAGGTCAAAACTCATCCGTTTGGGCTGATTTTGATGTCTTCTAAAAAGTTATTCAGTTACCTTTCCAACGAGACCAAGATCTTGAAAATCTAATGTGATTTCGGAAAGTTATGGCCAAAATACTGTCAGGTATCACTTAAAATCGGGATTCTTTTTTTTTTTTTTTTTAAGAGTTTTATTTATTTAGAAAGTTTAGTTAGAGTAGGAATTGGAAAGATTAGCATGTGATATCTATATATTTGTTTGTAACCTACAATTTTATTAATGAATGAGATTTTAAAAAAAAAAAAAAGTTTATGAATTTAAAGGGTTCTCTCGATGATGATGATCATGAGTGTGGGTGTTCTTTCTTCCTTCTCCAAGCTTTTGATGCCTAGCAATGGAGACCTTGGTTGATAATTTCTAAGGGACATGAGGTCGGTGATTTCCTCATATGGTACATCTTCATCTCCCTTGTTTTCCTAGATAAGAAACTTGGGTTGGTGATTTCCCAATGTTGAAGGTTGGTGGTTTCCCAAGGTTGAGGGTTGGTGATTTCTTTTAAGGTAATCTTCTTCTTATACCTCTCATTTATCTTCTTCTTCTATTCTTGTCATTTCTTGATTTTTATTTTAAGGTTTTGCTCCTTGATCAATCTACTTACTATCCATACAAGTTTTTTGAAGTTTCTCTTTGATCTCGCATAGTTCTTGATCCATTTTCTACCTCTAATTTTTTGGTTTCTTGAATTTCAAGATTCTACAGTCTGAAAGTTTATATAATTTTATATAGCTAGATTTGTTGGAATTACTTGAAAATTTGAAATTTGGTATACGTACTCCTCATATACATCAGAATCACCCTGCAAATTTTCAGATTTTTCTGACGCACTATCAAGGGTATTTTTTGTAATTTTGAGTTTTTGTCCAGAAATTACAGAATTGCCCTTTCAGGTTTCTTTCTTATTTTTTCTCTGTTTTTCTTGTTTCAATTCTTATAACTCCTTCTAATCAAGTTTCTTCTTCTATTTTCATTAAATCTTGATTAGTTAATGTGTATTTAAAGTTCAATTTTTGGTTCTTTAACTTTATTCTTGCTATCATTCTACATCAACCTTGGTATCATCTCTATTGTGTTGCATCAACATCTATTGATTACTTAGAGAGGAAGGGGGCACACAGAGCATATTAAGTTTTGCTTCTCTTCCATTCAATGGTTGTGGGAGAACCTTTGATTGGCTGTGCGACTGCCAGAGAGAGACAAATTAATTCACACCACGGATGAAGGCGACAAGGTGCTCGTAATCCACCAAAAAAGCAATCCTCGGGGAAAGTTTGTTGAGATATCATCAAATCCTTGGTTAGGTCATGGGTGAAGAGTCATCATCCCTAAAGTGGAGACTGGGTTGGGCTGAGAAAAGGTTGCATATGTCCTTCAGGCGCATTTTTGGAGGAAGAAGAACCTAAGACAACGCTTCCCTTTCGACCAAAGGGTCATGACTTGCCAGTTCTTTTAATTCGGGATGGAAGGGACGACAAAAGCTTTGTCAAAGACAGGGGTTGCTAAAAGGACCGGGACATTGATTTTGGGCAATGGCCTATGGTTGTGTGCGTTGAGTGAATAAATGAGAGCCTGGAGTGGGTGAAGATAGAAGGAAAGTTCGTGAAGCTATCTTGAAGAACGATGAGGTACAAATAATCCCTTTAGCCAAAAACAGAGTCTTACTTCTTCTGGACTCTTGGGCAGAGGTTTATTGGCTTGATAGCCAGGATCAAATTTCAGAATATATTGACCATGGAAGAATTGGTTTCCATCGCAGGTCGCTGTGTCTCGGTACCATACCCTCTGCGTAAAAGGAGGTCTGCTTAATGGATAAGGCTAAGAGGCCTTCCATTGCACCTTTGAACAAACAAAAAGCTTGGAGAGTTGGGCGACATGTGTGGTGGTATTGCGGACATTGAACCGAAATCGTCCAATTTAGAGGATTTGCATTGGATGAGATTGAAATTGAGAATGTGCATACTTAAATCGGTCCTCGGGATTATTACGTTCAATGATGGAAAGGATTCTTACTTTGTCTCAGTTATTATTGAAGGCGACATAGTAGACGGCGATTGGAAGAGGGCAGAATCGGCGGTGAAGTCGCTTTCGTATGAAAGACGGTTTTCCTATTAGAGAAATGGGGCAAAAGTGGTTTTTGGTTTTTGAAAACAAGAAACCAGGAAGGGGGAGGAGGGTTTTTCAAATTTTGAAACGTGGTTTGCAGATGTCGACAGGTTGTGCAGGGGTAGGAATCATCTAGACAAAGATACTCTTAGCGGGGTAAGGAGAACCAACAGCTCGGGAGGGTCAGTTTTGTCAAATTTTGAGCTTTTATCTCTATTTAAAGGAAAATGTGCACATGGACAAAAATGTCCTCACGGTAAGGAAAACAAGAAGCTTGGGGTGCGGTTAGGATTGTCTTTTCCATGGAAGAAAGGTTTAAACTTCTGTTTGCCCACAAATACCCTTAAATCTTTTAATATGGTTAGGTCGTTGGGGAAGAAAGCGAGGACATCCCTCCTCTTAACCGAACGAAAGACTGGGTACTCAGGCATATCAGACAGATGGAGATGAGAAACAAGTTGGGAAAAGACCGACATGGTGATCGAAATACGGGAGTTAAGGAACCTCTTGGTCGATTTGGGGGAGTGTGGGAATGAGGTGAATCCTCTATGGGGCGATAAATCTCATTCGAAGGAGATCGGAAACTTCGAGGATAGACCTAATGGTCAATAGGTCGATAGAGTTTTTGATGCGGGGGATTCTACTCATTGGGAATTTAATGCCAAAGATTTGGGTGCTTCTTCAAATCAAGGACATTCAAAACGGAACAGCATGGCACCTGAGGAACCTAAGTGAGGTGGTGATGAGCTTGGGAGCACTTGCGAGGCTGAAGATATGATCGATGATGGCAAAGAGAGGAACCCCCAACCCAGCGTCGAGATATGCGATTGTTATGCAACAAAGGTGTGGGGACCAAATGGAAGAGGATGTCATCCCACCTAATAGTCTTGTGAGACAGCCTGTGTCACTCAATTACCTTGCCATTGTTCCGGTGGATGAGAATGCAAAGCCTATGTCAGATTTTTTGTTATGGGTTCTGTTGTAAATCCAAGCTGTGAGTCAATTTTTGGGTTTGTCATTTGAAGGGGTTGGGTAGCAGGCGATCAAGCTATTCATGACTTTGGAGAGGGAGATTTTAGTCTCAGGGTTTGTTAAGAATCATCGAAGAGTTTGACAGGAGGTGAAAAACTTGCACTCTTATATTCAGTAAGAAAACAGAGGTAGTAGCAGAAGGAGGTAGAGAGTTCATTCCCTGTGTTGAGTTTAAGGCTTCAAAGTGTCCCTGAGTTGCTTGAATTTATCAATGAATCCTTTAATTTTAACATGGAATGTTCGGGGCTTGGGTAGAGGAGACAAGAGCTCCTTCATCAAAGATGTTCAGGTGAGTACGGCCTAGATAGTTATGTTGTAAGACACTAAGCTAGAGCACATGGACTGGAGTATCTTGCGGTAGGTTTGTCCTTTTCGGTCTTTTGATGGAGTTCTTCTACCTTCCAAAGGGGCTTCGAGGGGAATATGGGTGTTCTGGGATGTGGGCCTAATAGAGGTGGTGGAGTCTTCGATTAGCTTGTTTTTTGTTTCGATCAAGAGTAAAATAAAAGATTGAAAATTTTTGGTTGATTACGAGCATCTATGGTCCGTGATGTGAACATGCAGTCCGCTTGCTTGATGAGCTTAGAGGTTTAAGGGAGTCTTGGGATAGCCCTTGGTGTCTAGGCGGGGATTTTAATGAGGTAATGGAGTTGAGTGATAGAAGCGGTGGAGGAAGTTTCTCTATAAATATGCTTGCCTTCTCTCAATTTATGAACAACTTAGCCCTTGGGGATCTTTTGGTGTCTAGAATGAAGTAGACGTGGTCTAATATGCAAGAGGCCCCTTGTTTTAGCAAATTTGACTCTCTTCTTATCTATTGAATGTGTTATCCTATTTCCCTTTTCTAAAGGAGAATTATTGTGGAGATTGACCTTTGATCATGTCCCTATTCTGTTAAATGGAAAGTGCTTCATGATTGATCTGAGGCTGTTCAAATTTGGGAATATGTGGCTGAAACATCTAGGCTTTGTGGACGTTGTTAAGAGTTGGTAGCTAAACTATTGCGTGAAGGGTAAACTGGGGCAACAGATGAGATCAAAGCTTAAGTTGCTCAGGGACGATCTAAAAATGTGGAACAACAAACAAGGAAGTGTTTGGGTGCGTAAAGGAAAGAAATAAGTGCCTCTTACAGGTGTTAAAGCATTGGGTCGACATTGAGGAAAATAAGGTTTTGCCCACGAGGACCGTTGTCTAAGGGAATTGGCAAACTAGGATTATGTAAAGGTCGTGGACCTAGAGGAGATAAAATGGAGGCAAAAAGCAAAAGTACAATGGTTAAGAGAGTTCAATAATAATACAAAATTATTCCATAGGATTGATTTGGCGAGATGAAGTACCAATTTCATTTCAAAGTTGAGAATTAATAATGAAGTAGTGGAAGACCTACCGAGAATCAAGAACCACGTGGCTGCTTTCTTCATGGATTTGTACAAGGATCCTAATATCATGAGACCAAAGCTGGATGGGGTGAGTTTCAAATCTCTAATGGACTCCCAAAAGGATTGGTTGGAGAGGCCTTTTGAGGAGAGAGAAGTAAAGTAGATTGTGTGGATCATTGAAGATGATAAAGTTCCAGGTTCGGACGAGTTTACTATGGCAGTTTTCAAATCTTGTTGGGAGGTAGTCAAAAGGGATGTCATGGCAACCATGGACGATTTTTACAAGAAGGCTTTCTTAGATAAAGGGAGTAATGCCACTTTCATTTGCCTTATCTCAAAAAAAAAAAGAAGGGGCTGATTTGATCAAAGACTTTAGGCCTATTAGTCTGGTGGGAAACATGTATAAGATCATTTCCAAAGTCTTGGTGTGCCATTTAAAAGAAGTGATTAATGGCATAATCTCGCCAAACCAGACTGCGTTTATAGTGGGCACTAAAGCATAAACGGGGTGTTGATAGCTAACGAATGTATTGACGCAATGTTGAGGTAAGAGGATTTGGGTGTTCTATGCAAATTGGACCTGGAAAAAGCGTATGATCGTGTGAATTGGGAGTTATTGGATTACATGCTTGGGAGGGAGATTGAAGTTTGGCATTAGATGGCGAGAGTGGATGAAGAAATGTTATGGGACGACATCCTTTTCCATTCTTTTGAATGGCTCGTCTGTGGATTATTTTCACAGGTCTAGAGGTCTTCGCCAAGGAGATCCTTTGTCCCCTTTTTGTATCTTGTGGCAATGGAGGCATTTGGGCGCTTTTAACTAAGGCTTTTTAAGGGGGCCTAATGGAAGGTTTTGAGATTAGGCGTAATGGGTTGATGGTTTCCCACTTGCAGTTTGTCGACGACACTGTAGTTCTTTGCAAGAATTCAGAAATTCAGCTGAAGTACCTTAGGTGTGTTATTAGATGCTTTGAAGTGGTCTCGGGTCTTAAGGTGAATCTTTCAAAGAGTTACATATACAATGTGGGCCAAGTGGAAAATTTGGGAAGACTTGCTGAAGTTTTGGAATGTCAGATGGGATCCTTTACTTCTACTTATTTGGGTCTCCCGTTGGGTGCCTCTTTCAAGTGCAAGAACCCTTGGAATTGAGTGCTAGATAGAATTCATAAGCGTCTTGCTGGGTGGAAAGGGCTATACTTATCAAAAGGTGGAATGGTTACTTTGATAAAATCAGTTCTTGCTAGTCTTCCTACATATTTCCTCTCTTTTTTTCTTCCCTTCTAGCTTCAGTAACTAATATGATTGAGAAATGCCAAAAAGACTTCTTGTTGGTAAGGGAAGAGGAGAGGGCCCCCGTTTGATTGCTTGGGAGGATGTAAGCAAACCAAAAAGTAACAGAGGCCTTGGAATTAGAAGAATTAGAGATGTGAACAGAGCTTTGTTGGCTAAATGGCTATAGAGGTTTGATCAAGAAAACGACAGCTTGTGGACGGAGGTAATTGCTAATAAATATGGGTTTGAGAATATGTGGGTAACAAGAAGTCCTACTTTTACCCAGGGGGTTAGTTGTTGGAAAGGAATTATGCAGTTCTTAAGGAAGTTCTTAGAAGCAATCTGGATTGAGATTGAATCTGGTAGAAATACTCGCTTCTAGACTGACTTATGGTGTTTTACTTGGCCTTTATGCTTATAAGCCCCTCGCATCTATGGCATTGCTTCTGATAAAGAAGCAAATGTGGCTGATTGCAAACCATCCTATGAGGATGTGGGCTGGAACATTCCTTTAAGGAGAAATCTAAATGACTGGGACGTTGATGAGATTGCACGCCTTATTGGGCTTGTGGAAACCATGACATTAAGGAGGGATGTGGAGGATATACGAGATAGACCCTTTCCCAATCGGGAATTTTTTCAGTGAAATTTTGCTGCTATCTCTTTGGGGAACCCCTCCAATTTTTGGAAGATAGTTTGGAAACTAAAAATCTCTTCTAAAGTTCTCTTCCGAGAATAGGTTGCCAACTATTAACCTTCTTCAAAAACGAGGAATGATCCTTCCAAAAGTTTGCTTTTTATGCCTTAAAGATGTGGAATCAGCAATCCTAATCTTTGTCCGTTGTCTCTACGCTAGAGAGGTGTGGGTGTTTTTGTTGAATGAATGCAGGATGTCTTGGGTTTTTACTAACAGCATTGAGGACCTCTTCTATGGATGGAATATTGAAAAGAACTTGAAGAAAGGAAAAGTTTTATGAAGTATGATTTCTCTGGCAGCTTGTTGGGCATTTGGCTTGAGAGAAACCAATGGGTTTTTGAGAACCATGCTTAACCAGTGTATAATATATATAAAAGAGTAAAAGAACTTTTTTGTTTTTAGGGAGTAAATTGTAAAGAGTTGGGAGGGTATTCTTTTGTGGATATGAAAAGAGGGTGGGGCAATATTATTAGAAATAGCCCACTGATGTAAGCCTTGCGTCTGTTGGTTTTTTGGGGATTGCTCATCTCCGTTTCTTAAATGAAATTCTCTTATAAAAAAAAAAAAACTTCTCAGATAAAGATGGTATTGCACATGTGGAAGATCCGTAATCAGCAAGCATTAAGTATAGCAGCTTGTGGCTTAAAACTGCATGCAGCTCTTTATGTGAATATTATTTAATAAAATGGTTTATCCTGATAAATCCTTGTTGATCAAGGAATTTATCACTCTCATCCCACCAGGACTGGGAAGTTAAATGATGAAGACAAAGGCAGTCTCCTACGTGGTCAAGAGTCCAACTTTCATCCAAATCTTCAACTGTTAAAGGGGATTTTTACACAAATTTGAGAAATTTTTATATTTGGTTCATTTGGAGTACCTGAAAGTCTGAAGGCTCTTTTTGGAGTTTGAGAGGTGCTCTCAAGCTTTGGAAGGAAGACGAAGATGAATTCAGCAAGATAGGAAGGCTATGAACGATTTTGTAATTATGATTTCCCATAATGAAAATTAATATCGATGTCATCGTTCTTTTCTTTCTTCAAATCAATAAAATATTACTTCTACAATTCTTTTGTTTTTTTTTCGCAGTCTTAATCAGAGGTATACTCATCCTTAAAAGGGGGAGTTGTAATTAACAATCTTGCTTGTTGCCAGGATTGGGAGAGTAGTTTCCACATTCGAACAATAAATTGACAAATAAACATGGCGGGATATCTAAAAACCCTAAACAGATCTACACTCAAAATCTGATGTGCTCAACCATCTCTTCTTTAACCACCCTAGACAACTGCTTCTACTTCACCTTCTCCATAGCTAGGATCCTCGATAATTTCTCCTTGCGGTCGAGTCTGGCCCTGCTTTTATCCACTGAGAGGCTCCCTTCCTCCGCTATCCTATCCCATTTTGCAATCTCTTCTATTACTTCTACTTTTTTCTGTTCCATTCTCCTGAACACCTTGATTCCACACCTTAATTTTGGCTTTTAGTTCTTTCAGCTTCAACTGGAAGCAGAGCTCCTTCCACGCTCATTTCCATCCTCCAATTTTTTACTAGCTCTCTGAAGCTGGTTTCAAGAGCCACATATTTTGAAATCTAAATGGTTTGGGAAAATGTAAATTAATGATTGTAATGCTGTATTAGGTGGGGGCTTCTCTAGCATAGTTCATTTATTTTTGTTGCTTTTTGTATTTATTCTTCTTTTGGTGCTCCTTGTAGCTGTATCTATGGGAGAACTTAATGATTATAATGCTTTATTAGGTGTGCTTCTCCAGCATACATCATTTTTTTGTTGATTTTTGTATTTATTCTTCTTTTGGTGCTTCTTGTAGCTATACATATGGGAGTTTAACTAGTTAATCAGGGTAACAAGGACACTGATATGGGTGTCCTGTCTGACATGGATTCAGGTATCCGAAACGGCAAATGCCGCAGAGATTTTATGGGCTAAGATAGAAATTGAAGTGTCAATGTCGATGTCCAAGATGGACACGGTGGGTCCGACATGGAAACATATTGAAAAATGAAGTGCCCTTTTTTACACAGTTGTTAAATTGGTGTGATAGGGTCATTGCTTAGGTGCAATGGTAGTGGTTTGGGCTGCCAGCGTGAAAGCACGGGTTTGAGTCCTGTGAGCACTAAGCAGCAGCCACTTTGGGCAAAAAAAGCCAAAGGTTAGGTCTGTCTCCGGTCCAACCCTCCTAGCACCCCATAGTTATGGGACCAGCAGTGGGTAATGAACTTTAATTAAATAGGTGTGATATTTAATAATTTGTTGTGGTATGTTTTAATAGGAACTCGAAACTATGTATTCACATATGAAAATCATTTTCTTTACTTGCCACTGGATCTTTGATGTCTATTCCCTTGGTGTTTTTTTTGTTTTTGCTTTGCAGGATGTCGCCAGAAATGGTAGCTTGTATTGCAGTTGAGTCTATATCAATCCTAGAGAAGATGCACTCGCGAGGGTAACTATCTGTTATTGAACTGATAAAACATTGTTTTGTTTTCTCAATATTCTACAGGAAAGACTATCATTATGGTATTGTGGAATTTTCTTTTTAGTTCTAGCTTTTTTTTGATATCCTTTCTTTACATGATTCCTCTCAGTTATGTCCATGGAGATGTAAAGCCTGAGAATTTCCTTCTCGGTCAGCCAGCTACAGCACAGGAGAAGAAGTTGTTTCTTGTTGACCTTGGATTAGGTTAGAAAGTTCACTCATGCAGACAGACACCATGATTTCCAATCTCTTTTATTATTATTATTATTATCATCGTCGTCATCATCATTATTGTTATTGTTGTTATTACCATATCTTCCTTTAGTTTATTGTTTTCATTTGGTTTGCAGCAACAAGATGGAGAGATAGTGCTAGTGGACAACATGTTGAATATGATCAACGCCCTGATGTGTTCAGGTGAATTTATGTTTATCTTGAGGTCTATTTATGTTTATGTAATGTGATGATTCATGATTTAAACTGTGATACTTCTATACCTGATACCATTTCTCATTTAACTGCTGCAGAGGAACTGTCCGTTATGCTAGTGTTCATGCTCACCTGGGAAGAACTGCAAGTAGAAGAGATGATCTAGAATCTCTTGCATATACTCTCATTTTTCTTCACAAGGGAAGGTTACCATGGCAGGGTTATCAGGTAATACATACATGCTACATATTGTTGGGCTTGTTTGTGTGGCTAGAGTTAGTTTGTGGATTAAATTACAGTTCTTCAACAGATATTTTTTCCTTTGTCAGGGTGACAACAAATCATTCCTAGTTTGCAAGAAAAAGATGGCGACCTCTCCTGAAATGCTGTGTTGCTTTTGTCCTCCACCTTTTAAACAATTTCTCGAGATTGTGGTGAACATGAAATTTGATGAAGAGCCTAACTATTCCAAGCTAATATCATTGTTTGAGGGGTTGATTGGACCAAATCCGGCTATAAGGCCAATCAATACTGATGGTGCTCAGAAGGTAACATATTGTCATATCTGAATGTCTCCAATTTGTTTACATTATTTAGTGTTTTTGGATTGGCATTAGTGCTTAGTACTTTTTTTATTCATGAAATCCATGCCAGATTATCTATCAAGTTGGCCAGAAACGGGGTAGATTGACCATTGAGGAAGAAGATGATGGACAACCAAAGAAGAAGGTCCGTTTAGGAGTTCCTGCTACCCAGTGGATTTCAGTTTACAATGCCAGGATGCCGATGAAACAGAGGTATATTTATTTTCTGTTTTTTGGTTCTACTTTTCCTGAGCAAAATATTTTGGTTTTCTTTAATTTCCTAATATAAGTGTTATTTTGAGACATTATTGGAGGATATGGCTGTGGATAGTCTGAGATGACAGAAGAAGATTCATGTAGGTTCCCGCTACATGAGATCAGTTAAGATTGGATGAAATGACAGTTTAAGGGGCTAGCCCAGTGCATGAGGCTCCCGCTACTGCGGGGTCTGGGGAGGATCAGATGAAATGACAGTAAATGATAGTTTTTCCAGAGTCCCTTTTTTATTTCAGTCTTTGATTCAGATTTTGTTGTCACTGGCTTCATGGCCCAGAAGTCTGCTATTTAGATTTCTTAACAGTAAAATTCTAGCAAGAGTGAAAATAAGGACAGGTTATTGTACAAGTACTTTTGTCCCCTTCGTTTTGGTTTAAGTACCTTGTTACCCTTAATTAGAAGTCGCTTGTTTGATTGTTTTTTGTAGTTATGTACATCACCCAGGGAAAAAACTGAAGCCATTATCAGTTGATAACTAAAAGTTAGTATAGAGTAAATCAAAAGTACTGTATATTTTTCTGTTTATGCAGAGCTTAGATAGGAATGGAAAGCTTTATTTATTCATTTCCTTTTGAGAAACTTAGTGTACGTGAAGTTTGCTGATTCCATTGAAGAGCATAGATTTCTTTTCCTAGAAATGATGGCTGGTACAAGATTGGATTCAAGATCGCATGCTACTCTTCATTTCATGTTTGAAATGCAAATATTTTGTGGTTTGCTCTAGATACCATGTCAAGTCCAATCTACATACATCATGGATGTTACCCTTTAGCTCTTTGTTTCAGGAGTGCTGGCTTTTCTGATTATTTGTGGTGAGAAGTAGGTAAGGGTTGGACAGTTACGGGTAATGAAGCTGGTCCAAGAGTAATATAAGCTTGGTGACTTGGAATATATGAACCTTGACATAAGAGTGTGGGATTGGTAGATACAATGAAAATGAGTCAATATATCATATTTTCAAGATATTAAGTGGAAAGGGAAAAAAGATAAATAGATTGATGGATACTAGCTTTGGTACATAGCAGAAGACAGTAATAGAACTGAGGTAAAGAATAGTGATGAAGATCTAATGGATGAGATTTTAGAAGCTAAGAAAATAGGTGATGGGCAATATTAATTAAACTTGTTTTAGGGAAATAGATAATTGACAAAATTAGTGTATATACCCATCAAGTAAAAGATTAAATGAAACCATTAAAGAGATAATTTTGGGAAATTAGGAATTGATTTATTTAGGAAATTTTTGAGGGAGAGTTTTTTTAGGGGGACTTGGTGGGTTTATAGGGAAAATACATGATACAAGAGAGTTCATGGAGAACATGATTGGGAGAATGAGATGTGGAGATATAATCATTAAATTTGCAGTGACATGATTTGCAATTGCAAACATGTATTTCATAAAGACGAACATTTGGAGAGCATATGGAGAACATGTGAAAGTTGAACATTCCCTCCAAAGTGTCCATCTGGATTTATATTAAGGCAGTCTTCCTACCCAGGATGTCTTGCAGCACTGTGGCTTAATCCTCCCAAATGCCTGCCCTTCATGTCTCAAAGATGTGGGAAGCATCGATCATATCTTCATGCATTGCCCCTTTGTGTATGAGGTTTGGACTTTGTTTTTGGAAGAGATCGGCCTCTCATGGGTTCTCCCTTCAGGAATTGATTTACTCTTCCACTCTTAGGATATTTGGAAGGTCTCAAGGATAGGTAGAACTCTTTGGAACTTTGTTGTCCCTTGGTTTATTGGGTGATTTGGTTGGAGCAGAACTAGAGAGTGTTTGAGGGATATAGTGAGCCGGCCTTCAACTTCTTCTCCATGGCTAAGAATTTGGCATCCTTTTAGGGTTTAAGATGTAATCACTTGGGGGAGTATTCTGTGACAAATACTAAGGAGGGTTGGGGAAATATGTTTTTATGTAACTAATATGTGCTTCCTAGTTTGTATCTTTTGGGATTTCTCATCCCTTCTTCTTAATGAATTTTCTCTCATAAAGAAATGGATGTTAGTTTTAAACAATGGAAGAGAAGGAAAGGAGAAAGGAGGAGGCCAAGAACTAGATGGTGGAAACTAAAAGGAGAAAAATGAGTAAATTGATAAAGGAAGGAAAAGGGTGTTTGGAAGAGTGGCGAAATAGATCTTTGGAAAATTTATAGGGAGTGGGCAGTTATCTAGAGCAACTTTGTGATGGAATGACGAAGTCCGAACAAGTATTAGGGTGAATAGATCCTGTTATAAGGCTTGGCAAAAACCTAGAAATGAGGAAACTAGAGTGTATACAAATCAATTGGATCTATGCCAAGGCGATTGACAACTTAGCTATTTTCTTACATAAGCGATTGTTTTAAAAATTTAGACAGAAGATGAAACGTCTTCACATGGTCCAAGCATAAGATAGGGACTGAGAGATCATCTAGTGGAGAAGAAAGTGGTCTCAAGTAGCTATTGATGTAGTTAAGGATACGTATGATGGAAATGTTCTTATTTTTTAAGCACCAAGGGGGAGACAAACAAGCTTCCTATTATACCAAGGGTTAGCATCGATCTATCTTTTGTATTGATTATGGATGAGTAAATATGCATCTATCGGAAAAGGTTCCATGGTGTATGATGTTTGCTAATGATATAGTTTTTTAATTCACAAAATTAGGGAAGGGATAAATGCCATGATAGAATTATGTAGTTAAAAGGTTTTGGGATAATCTATGTAGAAAAGAAAAAAGGAAAAAAAGGAAATTAACTATGGAGTAAAAAGGTTTTAGGATAATATGGACTTAAACAAATATAAACAAGAAGAAAATTACTCAACATTGAGAGGAAAAGGAGAAGCTAGCAAATGTGGAAATTTATCCATGGACCTCAATTTTGACAATTTATGTGACCTCAATTGGACCCTTAAGGATGAAGACACAGAGAAGAACAACTGTGATTGAATCCAAAACCTTCATTGTGGAGGAGTTTTGTAGGTCTGGTGACAGGTGCATCAGGCTGCTAGAAAGGGGTTTGATGGAGCACAATGCTAGGGATACCAATTGGATGTAGGAGGATAAACCAAAATAATGTGGAAGCAAGAATATAATTAAAATAATCCAAATTTTGATTCAACACTTTCAAGTAACCAAAATATATGAATTGAAGGGAAAGATTACAAAGGGATTTAGAGGAGATTAGGGAAGAAAGAACCCAAAAGGGCAATTTTAAAATTTCTGGTCAGAATCCTAAAATGACCAAAATACCCCTGGTTGTTTGTCAGAAAATTACAAAATTTTCCAGATATGTTCTGACATACTTAGGGTCCATAGGTTCAAATTTCATTGATTTTTGATAAAATTTGTTATGTAAAATTAAAAAAATTTAGACTTGGAAGATTCCTTAATGGAGATTTCATAAAACCCATGAAGAATCTTTGTTTATAAACTAACAGGGAAGAAGGGAATCAAGAGGAGTTTGAGGAAGAAGAAAGGGGATAGATAGGAGAAAAAAACATGAGAAAACAAGCACAAATTACTTTGTTTGATTGGTGTGAGTTGGACTAGAAGCTGTCCCAGAAAACCCAGTTGTGAGATTATTTTCTTTTGCATCTTTTGTTTTGTAGCAACTTGAATCCTCCAGTATGTATGGTGTATTGGCAGCACAATAAAGGGAATTAGAGTAAGGAGAACAAGGGATGAAAGAAGAAGATAGAAGGAGGAGAAGAATAATGGTAAGAAGAAGAGAAGAAGATGTTAGAAGAAGGAAGAGAAAAGAAACATAGGGATGAACTCTAGCGAGTCCACATGGCTACACCATGGGAAGTGGGGAAGGAGGAGGGATAAAACCCAACAAAACCAAAATTTAATTCATAAATTCATTGTCTCCCAATACAATAGGCTCAAAACAATACGGAAATAACAAGAACTAAAATAAAAAAGTCCTAAATTAGCTAGCCTATTTGATACCTAAGACTTTTCTAAGCCTAAAACTACTAAAACTTTGACTTGTTGACTCATTAAAGTTACAAAAATACCCATGGAAACAATACTTTATTACAAAAATACCTTTATCCTTAAAAAACCCATTTTAACCTAGGGCACAAAAGGCCATATTACATATGCATTCGAGGCCCTAATTGACACTAAATAACCCGCTCAATGCACATGTTTTAAATATGACCCTTTTTTGTGGAAGCACATACAAGAGCCTCTTCTTGTTGACCGCATCAAGGTTGAGGATTTTTGTGCGTCGTTACTGTTAGGATGATGAACATTGTCTAGATTGCTGAATGCTTGGAGGAGGTAGATGATTTCATCTCGAATCTACAATTCTTCAGGACCATATGTGAGGGCTAGAATGTTTTGGTGGTGTAGAGGAAAGAGAATCAAAGGAGTAGATATATGGTGGCCTCATTGATTGAGGGAGACGGTAAGCTCACTCAATTGTGGTTTTTGAAGAGAAGGGGGGTTGTAGCTTGTAGGTGGGAGAACACAAGTAGGATAATAAGGAGTGTAGTTTTTGAAATTGACGGGGTGAGTGGGCTATTTGTGTGGGGCTACGGTTGAGTGTCGGGCTTCACATTCTTAGAAAGGTCTTTCAGATAAAATTGTTGGAAGAGGTCTTAGGGGTGAAATCCTATCTTAGGGAGGACATTTGGGCATTAAAACCTTTTATTTGGAAGGGAGGATTGACAATGGCATTTGGAGGAAGGTAGTTATTACTCAACGAAGGGATGTAAGGGTCAGCTGGGAGGACTGTGGAAGACTCATTCATGAGGCTCTACCTTTGAGAGGAGTAAGGCCATTGTCTTCCTTAGCTTGAAGGAGAAGTTTGCAGTGCTACTGACAAATGTGGTTCGGGGAGGCATGAAGGATCCTAATTTTCTCAAAATGGTTGCTGGAAATCGACGCTGTTAGAATCGAGGAGTTGGCGATGGAGAGATGGGCAAAACTTGAAGGCTTGTTGTTTCATTTGTAGACCAAAAGATTCATGAGGGCTATCGGTGGTATTTGCGGTGGGAAGGTAACCTGGTAGCGATTTCTGATGAAAGGGAAGGTAACCTAGTAGCGATTTCTGACGAAAGGGATGATTTTAGGGAAGTTCGGATCCTGCTTTGCAGAGGATGCTTGAGCAAGATCCCTCGTAATTATTTCTATTTTTGACTAGGGTAAATAATTTTTGGTTCAGATTACACCGAAGCTGGAACGGAAGGGGCACCGCCAGTAGAGCCTCTACAAGCGCCTAACGTTCTCCTACAGGATAGGGGAACACAACCAATGGGAACTCTGGTTTGTATGATGTGGAGGCATAAATTCAAACCAATTTTGAATTCAAATTCCTAATCGTGCGGGGAGTTAGGGAGATAAACCTCATTGGTTGAAGGGGCTGTAGGGGAGGTGATGCATTACAAGGGAGAAGATATCAAAAGTTGTTGTAGAATAATTCCAAGGCCCTCAAATAAATTTAAATAAAGGATGCGGAAGCAAATAAATCAAGAATAGAGTTTAGAAACAAACAAGTAGTCACGAAAATTTAAGAATTAGAAAATAAAACCACAAAAAGAAGATGAAAAGGAATTAGAACAGAAAAATGAGAAAATAGAAGAAAAGACCTAAAAAGGGTATTTTTGTAAATTTGGACAGAAAATCCTAAAATTACCAAAATGCTCCTCTGTTGTGTTAGAAAATTCAGAAAATTTTATGGTTGTTTTTTATGTGTAACAGGGTTTTACAGTTAAAATTCTGATAAAATTTGATGGGTCAAATC
>JAOXJP010000003.1:16849227-16864401 GCA_025762735.1 Platanus orientalis | reverse complement strand
AGCGGAATGGCAGAACAGGATTCATGTAGCCGACTCCAAATAGTTGGGATAAGGCTGTTTGTTGTTGTTGTTGTTGTTGCATTTACTAGTTAGCTAGTAAATCCGATGGTCTTTCACAAAAGAATGTTCAAAGCCACAGACTACCTATCCATATATAGAGACTTTTCAAAAGTACTCTATCTCAGTGTTTGCATTTCATTTGCATTCTAGTAAGCCAATTTCATTCATGTGGGGGATTATTGAAAACGGTTTTTAAAAATGCCCAGATTTTCCTGTACAAAATTTGATCGTTTGATTATGTTTAAGCCAAAATAAAAGTGGGGCCCACATGTCATTTGAGGTGGGTCCACACGGGTTTGTGTTTACCTCAATGAGGAGAACAACACCGTATGGTTGGATGCTCAACACCATCAATGGGTGAATGAGAAATTGTCTCCAAAAGTGTCTAATTGATCACTAGTAAAACTAGTAAAAGTGTGAAATTTAAATAGTCCCATACGGACTAGCATAGAAAATTTTGTGTTCATATACACTAATGTTGAACATAAGTTTGGGCCCCAAGGGGCACCATTGTTTTGTGGATGGGGGAGAACCTATCCAACATGGGTCTGACATATATTTAAACACATACACACGCGCCGAACCGTGTTGTGTTAGGTCAATAAGAAAAATACATAAATATAATTTTTATTAATATTTTTCTTTTTGCTTTCTTCCATAATCAATTACACCTATGGGGACATGTCTCTCTAAATAGGTTTTATAGTTTTGCCCTTATAGGGGTGTGTCTATTCGTACGGTTTTACAGTTATGTCATTACTTAGAGACTGTTGAACCAAATAGACACACATGTGGCTATTAAATCACACCTATTGACATATGTCTATTTTGTACGAACATGTAGATGTCTCTTAAATCATCCATTTTTACACATATCTGTTCTGTATGGATGTGTAAGTGGCTACTAAATTACAACTATTGGTCATGTGTGACTGTTCGAAATCAAAAGTAGTATCCATATACCTGTTCCGAACAGACACAAAAAATCTATAAATAAGAGGTCCCTTCATTTCATTCATTCAATTTTCGGTCAAACTATTAGTGTCATAGTGCATCTATATCAGTGTTAGTATAAGAGAGATGTACAACACAAGTTTGTTTGCCAGACACATAGATTATAGTGCTGCTTTTATGTGTGGAAGATCATTGTACCTTGGGAGGCTAACGTCCAAATTGACCGTAAGCACCAGTGCGATAGACGAATTTGTCTTAAAGACATAGTGTTAAACACTAGCCTTGATCTAGTTAAGTGAAGTTTCAAGTAAGTAATTTCATTTATTTGATTTAAGTAATTTCATATTTTATAGTGTCATGCACATACATAGAATACTGAAATAACAATACAAGAATAACAAATAATCCTTTCCAAAACACTTATTGATCAATCTGTATACCCGTCAAATCCATTAAATATAAGGACAAACAACAGCATCTTCTTCTAGTTTGGTACTGTTTAGACCCCTTTTTAATTTAAAATAAACGTATTGGTTGAACCCACACAATCCAATGTTGGTTGTTAGACTTGGTCTTACAGTAGGCCAGTCTCAGGGAATCAGTGCCCATTGTGATAACGCTGTTAGGAACCCTAATATTAGATGCATTTTTTGTTAGCCACTACCCTGTGAACACTCAGGATTGTCTCCTGCACTTAATCGTCTTGCTATCATCCTACGCGCCTGCAATGCAACACATACTCTAAAAGTGAATCCCCCCGCCCCCCCAGTTTGATTTTTTTGAGTACATATCGCATGCAAAACAATAGCAAGACTTTAAGTGCAGGTGAGGATCTTGGGTGCCCCTTGAAATAGTATAGATTCCCCCCCCCCCCTTCCATTTTAGTACCTCATAATTGCAAATTTCTGAAATGTTTACCCCCACCCCAAACTAGAAGATGAAGAACAGCCAATTCAAACTTGTGGGTGTCCTCACCACATTTCATGTTCATGAGTATTTATAGTGATCTTTCCAAAGTTCGAATGTCACCATGAAGATCTCTGATCCAGGATAAATGGTAAATTAAATTATCCAAACTCTGGTAACCCCCTCCCCTACACAAACAACTTTTAGCTTCAGAAGTACAACTGATATAATCCCAAAGGAGGACTAACACCCTCTCTATTTTCCTTCTACACAACTCACTCATGCCCTAATAAGAAACATCATTGCTCTATCATGATAACGATAAGAACAAAAGGAAAGTGATGCCTTACCAAGGATAGTGTGTGTATGTGTGTGTTTATGGTGGGGTACCAAATTCAAATTCAAGGCTGACTGTCTGGCAGCCTGCTAAGAACAGAGTGCTCCGGTTTGTGATCACACTCAAAATCAAGATGAACAAATGCCCGTTCAACTTCAGGGAGTTCCTCAATCTTTATTTGCAACGACTCTCCAATCGCATGGGCTTCTTTCAATGGCAAATCTTCAGGAAGTTCAATGTCAACCTGTGTATTTTTTATATTTTTTCCAGTCAGAAAAGAAGACGTTAAATGAAAATTATGAGTTTACTGAGACAAACATTGAAGCAAGCTTCAAATTCTTTTAAGTATCAGAAAGATATGTTGTGGCAAGCTTAGAGTTTCACTTTTTCAGGATGACATATTAAGTACCACATATAAATTCCATAAATTAAAAATTTTAATTAACTAACCTCTACAAAGTAAAGAACACCAAAAGTGTAGGCTCGAACTGTATCAACACGCTTGATTTTAGGATGGTGCCTTAGGACCAGGTATGTCAATTTCTGCAAGACTTCAGGAGGGGCTGATTGTCCCACCAGAGAAACTGCATTAAGAAGCACTGTTATGTTTTATGTAGTAGGAATACATGTTTTTAAGTGTAATGGGGGGATTACACAATAGATTATAAATGTAATGAATAATAGGCATTTTGTTTTTTTATTACTTATTAGTGGCATGTCTGTAAATTTCTTAAAATGGAGTTATATAAAAAGGAGGAGAAGAGAGGATGTGGATTGTGATCTGCAAGTTCTCTCAACTCGCTCTCAACTTAATTTTATTTTTCTCTTTGTTTTTCTTGTACCATGCTCTAACTCTATCAGTGATCAAGCTCAATGGTAAATTAATGGTACATATGGGTCATGGAGATAGCCAAAATTGTGGATCATGGAAAACAAGCAAGAACATACTCCACAACATTAGATCTGTACACTATAAGCTTCTTTTAATTTTCAATTCCTGAAACAGAAATCACTCTTTACCAAAAAAAAAAAAACTAGCTTTGTTGACTGCTTGCTAATCTATGATTTACTCCTTTTAGATTTTTTTTTTTTTTTTGCTTTAAAATTCTTTTTGTAGTTAGTTACATCAAGGTTCTCATATCTGGTGTCATAACCAGATATAAAGAACGCAAGGAAACATATTCAATACTACTAACTTTTAAGTATTAATAGAGTTCTTTTAAAATTTCTATTAACTTTAAATAAGAATTGATAATTTTTTTGGTACCCTTATATTTGAATGCTATTGCTTGCGAATTATATTGAAGAACAATCTGATGAAATAAACTACCAATCAAGACTTTTAAAAGTTGTTTTGACTCCTCAAATTTAAAGAGAGAAGATTTTAAATATTTCTTTGAGAAGAAAAAAAAATCATGCTTAGAGCAAAGGGTATTTTTGTTTGAGAGATGTATAATGGAAACAAAGACTCTCTTGCTTTGAAGACAGAGCTGCACAAAATAAAAGATGAAATAAAAATCCGCCAAGAAATTTATCGCTAGGACACAAGGGTAGTTTCAAATAAAGATAAATAATTCTTAAAAGAACTGCACTCATAATAATTGCTTAAAATTGTATTATTATCTTAATTGCAATAGACATTATTGCATTTCTTTTATATAAATTTTTACATTTATAAGAAAAATTATTTATTTTCTCTTGTAGGAACTCAAGAAAAACCTAATTGGAGATTGAAGTCCATTAGCAAAGCTCACCCATGGAGATAAACTCAAAAGATGATGAAGGTCAACACCAATCGATTTAATCAAGTGAAGATCAAGATTCTATTGAAATTCAATGATCAAGATTAATATAGAAGGATGTTTAGAGATTGGACCAGTTCAAGCATGGATCAACTAAATCAAAAATGTGTGGGACCCGCTTGAATGAATATCTCCACTTAAAGCCTAAATTAGAAAAAAACTCTAAAAAGAAGATTTTGAGTTACTCTTAGTATTTAGACCATAACTTTTGACTCACAAATCTGATTAAGGTAAGGTCAGAAGCATTGGAAAGAGGATTAAAAGATTAACAAATTTCTATTTCACAAAGATTTCTAGATTCAGACAATTCAATGGTAAAAAATAAAAGGCAAGTTCAAACAAATTTGAAAAGATGATAATTTATAAAGTTTAGGAATCTTTTGACCAATGATCTCTCTCAAAAGGGATATAGCAATGGACACAATCATCACTTCTCTTCTCTTCCAATTCTTTAAGTTTTAGTCTTAATTCCATGACTCTTGTTGTGATAATGGTTGGCTAAAGTCTTAGTTAATGTTAGAAGTGAAGTCCAATAATTTATTATGTTATTTTAGGTTAACAATTAAGGTTTAATGTGATATTTGTTTTAATTGAATGATTTAATTTTGCTTTGTTTATTGTTACAAGTCTATAAATTTTCTTTGATTCACTGTGATTTTAAAATACATTGAATGCTTAGAAAATCCTTGTAATTTGTTAATAAGTGCGTAGCTGTTTTTAACCTTCAGTCATGCAATTATCCCCTTATGTGAATGTTATTATTGGTTTAATTGTGTGATATTCTAGTTAGATAAAATCTTCATTCGATTCTAACTATGATATGGTGATCTAAAATAAATTATAAATTATTAAATGAATCTTTGAAACATCAGTTCTTATTCTTGTTTATTCATCACTTTGTTTTTGCTATATACTATGGTGTGGAAACCCTGAATTCAATTTCTTTTCTCATTTTTTTCTTCTTTTGTAATCTTTTTTTTTGTTATATAAGTCAATCTATGTAGATTGACCTTGTATAATACTACAACACTTGCAAGTAAAACAACCATAGATTTTTATTCATTAATTTGGATCATTAGTTTAGGCATAACAACCCACAATATTCTATAAAGGAAGATGTCATTTCCAAAATTTTCAAAAGTTTAAAAAGAAAAATGATGAACAGAGCTCTCCATATAATTTACGTAAGAAACAAAATAGGACAATCATTTTCACCAAAAAGAAGAGATAAAATTCCACAAAATTCATAATGCAAAATAAGAGTAGGGAACAAAACTTTCCCACGGTACAATTTGAATTAAAGCAATAACTTAGTTAAAAAATAATTTTGAAGTGAAAAAGAGAATTACTAATATTTCTTTCATGTGGAGAAAACAAATGACTAGTGATATAAAATCCAATGAATATTGTTCTTCTTATTAATTTGTTTTTTACAACAACTCCCCCTATTCCGTATCTTTAGAAATTGACGGTCCCAAGCCCAAGTAAAGTAGAAAGGTTGCATCAAGTAGAAAGCAAGCATAAAATCCATTCAAACCATTTAAATATAAATCCTCGAAATTCATTGTTTTATCTAATGCTAGGGCATTCCCTTTAAGTGACGTGCTCCATCGGCACCCGGATGTAGCGTCAAGTAGTCAAGGATTATCTAGGGCATCCCCTGGAAGCAATGTACCGCAGCAACGCTCATATGCGGTGATAAGTAGGCAAGGGTTTCCATGCTATGGACGAATGTGGGTAAAGAAGCTTGTCCAAGAGAGTAAGATTTACCAAGTAACTTAGAACATAGGAACCTTAATAAGAGTATAGAGTTAGAAGATACTATGAAAAGAAGAAAAATTAATATTGTTTGTCTAAGAGACAAAGTGGAAAGGAAAAAAAACCTAAGGAGATTGATAGCTCTAAACTTTGGTACGTAGGAAAAGCCAATAACAACAATGGGATATGAATAATAGTAGATAAAGATCTAAAGGAGGAAGTCGTAGATGTTAAAAGAATAGGTGATAGGATTATAACAATTTAACTTGTTTTAGAAAAATAGATAATTAACATAATTAGTGCTTATGCACCTCAAGTAGGATTGGATGAAATTATTAAGAAACAATTTTAGGAAAGCATGAATAGATTAATTTAGGAAATTATGAGGATGAGATAATATTTGTAGAGGTGATTTAAATGGACATATGAGGAAAGCCCATAGAGGATATGAGAGAGTTCATAAAGGATATGAATTTAAAGAAAAGAATGAGGCTAGAGAAGAAATCATAGAATTTGCAATGGTAGAGGAGCTTGCAATAGTAAACACATAGTTTAAAAAGAGAAACAAAACATTTGGTTACTTTTAAAAGTGGATAAAAAATAGGCGGCTGTACAAGTCAAATTACGTTGCATGAAAATCATTTGACAAATTACCCATTCGAGATGTTGAACAGTTTATTATTTATATGGGGGATCATACTTCTCTAGATCTAGATTTCTGGATCTGGTAATTACATCCCCTTAATATAGAGGAGAGAAAACCTTTTATTAAGGCTTTTTACGGACAAAAGCTAAAATAAGAACAATATGATGCATAACATGTGTCAGCACCTGATTTTAGCACAATCGTCGAAGGATCTTTTTATTGGATAGAATTTACTCCTTTAAAGACTTAAGGCATTCTCCAATACTTGAGTGATTAAAAGACTACCTTGCATCTCGTAAAATGTGTCAATTGGTGCATTCCATTACGATAATTCTCACTAAATTGAACTAACAAGATAATGATAATCCCAGGTTAAAGTCTACCAAATGACATGATAAAAAGACTTTGTTTGATTCCTCATTGGGAAAAAAATGCGATGTCACTCAAAGCCTTGAAAATGGTATGTAATGAAAAATGAATAGGAATGCAATGTCTAGTGAACAAAGCACATGCACTAGCATGTTTGGAAGGGTAAAAAACTCTTAAGAACCCGAAATCACCTTAACTATATGCCTCTAAGTTCACTAATGAGAGACGTTTATGGTTTTTGAGTACCAAAAGACTATTTTTGCTTAAACGGAATCTTTCATTGACAGTTCCATAGACTTGACTTTTAGTCAACCGGAGATCATGGATGTCTTTGGCACAGTCCTAAGGCCAACACGTTAAATGACAATGTCATGGGAAGTTAGCTAAACCTCGTTTTAGGACTGTAGTGTCATGGTTAAGATCATCTAAGACATTTGAAATGACATCTTTTGGTCTATAGTGACATCCAACCAACGGATCATCAATTCAATTGTTCGATATGACGAAAATATCATGAGTTATGGACCTCAAAATACAACCCCGGGGCACATCCTAAGTGGTGCATTTAGAAACTTTTCAACTAATGGGCAAGTTGATTATGTGATTCCCTCTTCTAAGATACATGCCATGTTGCTGCCCCAACACATTGAAGACCACAAGTTGAAGACATCCAATATGATGTATTCATCCTCCTTTTTGCGATATCTTCTCTAATAAGTTCATGATCAAACTTTTTCAAATCCGGGGAGTATGATGCAGGAGCATATGGTGTGGAAAAAAAAAAGATTGAGGAACATGGATAGTCCCCAAGAAGTGTCTTAGTAATTGAGTGGTTAAGACCATTTATCTTATATGTTCATGTAAAAAGGCCAACAGTGCCAAAATTTTGTTGGGTTTTTTTTAGAGAATAATCACATCACTCACTTTTAGCCTGAGTTTTCAAGGGGTCAAAACTTGCCTTTTTGGCTTGATTTTGGAGTCCTTAGAGAGGTTATTCAGTTACCTTTCTAACGAGACCAAGATTGAACATATCCGATGGGAGTTGGGAAAGTTATAACCAAATTACTGAAAGGGTATAAGTGAATGATGTGAATAGTGTTTTGGGTCAATAAGTCAAAGTGTGGGGCCCACTAACATAGCTAGCTTACAGCTTGGGTATCTCCATGTTTTGGTAATTTTAAGATTAAAATTTTTGAAGTTTAGCAAGTATTAAATTTAGGAAAACTTATGCAACAAGTTTTGTGTGTTTTAGTAAGTTTTGATTTTAATATTTCTTATGAATCAAATTTGTATTTTTTTAGCGAGTTTTACTTTTTTAGAAAGTTCTACATTATGTAGGATGTAAGCCTATTTAAAGGCACCAAAGTTATAAGATAAAGACAGTGAATATTGGAATTAAAATTGTATATGATTGAGTGGTATCCTAGGCTGGCCATGGGCCTCTCCTTTCCCATTGGATGACTCCTCAAAATCTCTCCTTCTTCTCTTCTTGTGGGTTGTAGCACATCTAAGTGCATACATGAGTACCTCTCACCCTCCCTCTTTCTCATCTCTTTTCCTATTTCTTCTTCTCCTTATTTTCTATTTCTTTCTTTTCTATCTTCTTTCTGTCTCTTTCTTTCTTATCTCTTCCTTCTCTATTGTATTTCCAATTTTTTGAAATCAACAACCTTTTAAAGTTCATATTTCTCTTAATCATTTTTCTAAAATCCTAAAATTTGGAACATTGAAACCCAACAGGCTTAGGTACTCACCTGTAAAATTCATAGCAATCTGAAATTTTTGCAAGGGTATTTTTGTCATTTTACACCCTTGCCCAAAATTTTTCAGAATCTAAAATTTTGGTTGTCATCCTTCTTTCAAACCATGGTTTCTCTTTATTATTCAGCTTTACTCATAGCGATGATGTTTATGCCACATGCAATTCTACTCATACAAGTAAATTACAACTTGCCACATTATGGGGAAACTTACTCGTAGAAATTGTCTTTATCTTGAGAAAACTACCTGTGAAAATAGTTTTGCAATGTGTCCTTTAAGGCTTATTTCACCCGCTTGAATAAATCCTTGAAATATACGACACAAATCGTGTCTTATTGCCTTCATTATGATCCTTAGCATGCACATTTAATGCCACATCGAATTGATTTGGTGCTTCACAAGAGTACTTTCACTCATAGGGCTAAAAATCCATGCCAACCAAGTCAAATAGATTTTTTTCTTACTAAGAGGACATGAAGGTCAATATATAAGGACTGTAATCCTAGAAGAGAGTTTAACTACACAACATAGGCTAGTGGTTTTGGATGTTTGTGCTAAAAGATGAGAGAGGAGAAACAAGAAATTAATTAAACAAGAACTAGATAGTAGAATCTAAAAGGAGAAAATTTGGGAATATTTAGAGATAAATTGATAAATAAAGGAATATAGAATTTGGAAGAAGATGTAAATGTCATGTGGAATGAAATGGCCAACTGTATTAAATGAGTAGCAAAAGACATCCTTGGAAGAATCTAAAGGGAAAGTGCAACAATCCAAAGAAACTTGGTAGTAAAATGACAAAGTTCAAACAACCATTAGAGCTAAGAGATCTTGATATAAGGATTTGCAGAAGATTTTGAAACATTAAAGATTTAAAAAGATATCAAAGTGCTAAAGAATAAGCTAAAAATGTATGTAAGTGATGTTAAATTTAAGGCATATGATGACCGTTATCATAAGTTAGGTACTAGGGATGGTGAGATGGGTGAATATAAACTTGATAGAATGAGGGATAGGAAATGTACAGACCTAGAACATTTAGATGCATTAAAAGTGAGGATCAAAGAGTCTTAGTGAAAGGCGAAGAAATTAAAGAAAGGTGGAGCATCTATTTTCAGAAATTATGATACAAGCATCATGTAGGGAATGTTGGTTTAGGGATTGGTAGATTTGAGGAGATTAGAGATCATAGGTATCTTTGTAGGATTAGAGTGTCAAAAGTTAAAGTGGGTCTGAAAAATATAAAGATAGGGAAGGAATTAGGACCAGATGGTATCCCAATTAGGGCTTGGAAATGTATGAAAAATGATAGCTTATCATGGTTAACTACACTATTTAAAAAGATAATTAAAACTAAAAAATGATGGATGAGTAGAGGAAAAGTATTGTGGTTCCTATATACAAGAACAAGGGAGATATATAAGATTGCACCAATTATCGTGATATCAAGCTTATGGACCAAACAATGAAACTACGAGAAAGATTGATTGAACATTGACTAAGACATTAAACTATACTGTCATAAAACCAATTTAAATTTATGCCTGGGAGATTGACGATTGAAGCTATTTTCTACTTCAACAAGTGATAGAAAAATATATAAAGACAAGAAAGATCTTCACTTGGTCGTTATTGACTTAAAAAAGGCATATGATGGAGTGCCAAGAGAGATCATTTGGTGGGTTTTGAAAAAAGGGGGTCCCAAGTAGATATATTGACCTAATTAAGGATATGTATAATGAAGCGATAATTGGTGTTAAGACAATTGGGGGAGAAATGAGCAAGTTTGCAATCATAGTAGGCTTACACCAGGGGTCAACGTTGAGTTTATATCTTTTTGTCTTAGTTATGGATGAGTTGACTAGGCATATACATGAGGAGGTATCATGATGTATATTGTTTGTTGATGTTGTGTTGATTAATGAGATTAGAGAGGGGGTAAATGCCAAGTTAGAACTATAAAGGAATGTCTTAGAAACAAATGGTTTTAAGATAAAATGAAGTAAAACATAATATATGGATGCAAGTTTAGTAAAAATAAGGAAGTAGTTAAGATTGATAACCAAGTGATACCCCAGAGTGGCAATTTCAATATCTTGGTTCAATCGTGCATAAGGAGGGAGATATCATAGATGATGTTGCTCATAGAACTAGACAAGGATGGTTGAAGTGGATAGGTGCTTCTGAAGTGTTGTATGACAAACGAATACCATTAAAAGTAAGGGAAATTTTATAAGACGGCTATAAGACCAGTCATGCTTTATGGAGCAAAATGTTGGGTAACCAACAAACAACACATACATAGAATGAGTGTGTCTAAAATGAGGATGTTGACATGGATGAGTGGCAAAACTATAAAGGATAGAATAAGGAATGAATCCATTCATAGGATCTTAGGTGTAGCACTAACAAGTGATAAGATGAGAGAAAATCAACTAAGATGGTTTAGTCATGTACAGCGAAAACCAGTGACTGTGCCAATGAGGAGTGAGACGATGCAAATTGAAAGTGCTAAAAGGACAAGATGAAGTTCAAAATTGACTTGGGTTGAAGTAATAAGGAGAGGCGTGGCAGCTTGTGACTTAACAAAAGATATGGCCTTAAATAGAGTGGAATGGCATAATAGGATCCGTGTAGCCAACCCCAAGTGATTGGGATAAGGCTGTTGTTGTTGTTGGCTTTTGACATTCCAAGGGAGAAAATTTATCGTGGAGGTACTTTTAGTGAAAAATTGTTGTAGTACACCAATTGTTGGAGAGAGAAGAATAATTGGGAAGAAATCATATTGAGACTGTATTGCGACTCTCACATACATATATCATATATTCAAAGGAAAGGAGTACACAAATACTTTGGGGTATTTACAAGAGTACCCCTCTACAAGTGTAATACCCATATACAGTCCCATGTAAAATTTCCAAACATCTTAAAGTACGAGTAATGTTTTTTTCATAAAATTTCTTTCATGGGATTAGTTTCTTCCTCGAGGGATTTCTCCTAGTTTCTGCAAGGAGAAAGATGATTTCTAAATGTTTCAATCAACAGATACTATGAACTTTGGTAGGATGAAATGGTATTGTAAAAGAACAAGTTTGAGAACTAAGCTACTTTGTAAAAGGTGGAACTTTGAAACTTTCATGCTACAAGAAGAAATTTGGAGAGTTATTACAACACACACAGAGAGAGAGAGAGCGCACAAATAAGCTACCTGCATTTTCCATGACAGTCCCAGACCAGTTCCAAATTGTATAAACCGCAAGAATAATAGCACCAACAGGGTCAATCCACCAGTAGAATTTATCACCAAGAACGGCAGCAACTAAACCGACTATATTTGTTATTACATCAAAATAGTGATCCTGGGTATCAGCATCAGTTAAAAGAGGTTAAAAGAGATGAATTCTTTTGAAGGAAATTATAAACCTGAATGTGATTAGAAACATAAGGAAAGTATTTAGGAGGCTCAAATGAAATATGTAGTGGGGAAACCTTTGCATAGGCACGAACAATCTCATTTACAGAGCTTCTGCAATAAAAATAGAGGGCCAGTTTAACCACAGTAGCAGACAGCATGATTCCATACAACCACACCAATTGCTGATGACTCATCTTTTCAGAAGGGTCATCTTTGATTAGTTGTTCTACAGCCTGAACCAGTACCTGAAAGCCTGCAAAAAAGATGAGAAGTTACCAAAATTATTTTAAGGAATCCCTGTATTCTAGATGTTTTGTGATAAAGAAAAGTCAAACAAGAGATGTCAGTGTAGACACAGGGCAAGCCAGTTTTCAGGGAGATCCGTAACTCAATGGTACAAAAGGTTTTGGAATCTAATATCCATCATTTCAGAATATAGGCCCATACCAATTCAGACAAATGTAATAAAACCAAGAAACCTTTTTGGGTTCTTCAGAGAATTCAATAAATTCATCTAGCATTTAGCTCCGTGAGTTTGAAATTATTTTTTATAGAGTAAAACAGCAGAACAGAATTCATGCGGCCGACCCCAAGTAGTTGTAACATTTTTATTTTTATTTTTATTTTTTTGTTGGAAGTTGTAACATTTTGATGTTGCGAAGTTCTGTTTAACAGAAGAGAACAACAAGAACATCTTGAGTTGCATCACAGATCAGGTTGACGCCATTCTATTTCAATTGATATTGGTTGAGCGGTTCACTCACAAGTCTGACAATGCAATGACCATAAGTCAAACTCCTCACTGATTAGGTAATGCAAGAACCTAGCATATGCTTCATTATTTGAAAAAACCACATGAAAGATAAGAAGATCAAGATTCAAGACAAATCCATTTGAAGGAAAGAATAATTTCCCTGCCGTGTTTCTATTGCATGATACTTACGGTTCAATATCCATAGCATATGTAGCTTTAAAAAGAAACCTTAAGGTGAAGTCTGGTAGCCATTTTATACAGTCGAAGTACCATCTTGTTGATTAAAGTTTCAAGCAATATTATTCTATAAATTCATTTATCCAACATGAAAAGGTCACAACATTGTTCAAGAATATTCTCCTTCAGTTCATTCTCTTTGCACATGAAAACTGACAAAAACTAGCCAGTCATGATTTCAGCACTTATCAGCAACAATCAACCAAAGTGTTCGCCCATGCATACAAGGGTTGAATTAAATATGTGCTTGGTATATATATTCTGCTTCTTGTTGTGCCTGTTTCAGTCAGTATGAGTATAGGTAGAACTCATTGATGAGGACATTGATGCTTTGGTGGAGCGCACATGTGCTTTGGTGAGGTCCACACAATGGGTAGCTATGGAGGACACTTTGTAGACATCACATGGAGCTTTATGTTGCTAGTGGAGTCTTTTAAATTTGTTATTTTATATCTTTACTGTTTTTTAGTAGACTAGGACATAGAAGTCATTTAATTTAATGTTTTAGGGTAATTTTGGAATTGGCCATTATATTGGGTTTTTTGAAGGGGGCAATATGTAGTGGTTGATTGTTGTGGTTTTTAGAAAGAGAGGAGGGGGGGGGGGGGAGGTATTGGGTTTTGGGTTTTTATAAGGAGGTGTTGGTTATTTAAGAGAAGGCTTTCTTGTATTTGAAATCAATGATCGAATAAAGCTTTTTCTTTCTCCTTGCTCACTCACCGCTGGAGCTCGGAGCTCCGAAACCAAAGAATGGTTTCCCCAGTAGAGAGATTGCTAGAGTTGTTCTATCTAGGTGAGAGGCCAATGACCCTGTTTTGTAGTGAGAGGCTGCATCTCAGGTAATTTCTTCTTTCTTCTATGGTGATCAAAACCTAAAAATTACCATTCTTGAAAGTTTTTTTTTATTTCTTGTTTTCTTGAATTCTTTACAAAAGAAATCTTGAATTCCCCAACATTACTTTTTCGTTTTGAATAATTAAAATCTTTTCTGGTTGGTCTTCTTTTATTTTCAACCGTGGGATTTTCCCTTTCTAGACTCACTGTTTTAAGTCAAACCAGCCAAACCCATTACATAACCCTTCTACAGAACCTTAAAACCTATTCCTAGGCTTGCAGCTGATTCCAGATCATATCCTGATCTGTTCCAGGCTTCTAAAACCTGAAACCCCTTTTTCTTAAACCTGCGGTTGGATCTGCAGAATCTTCTGCAGGGCCTAGACCTGGGCCTTGTAACGTACCTGGCAAAACTTCTAAAGTATTTGAAATATTTTGGATACTTCGAGGGATCCCACCTCCGTAGAACTCGTTACAGGATGTAAACTTTTTCCTTAACTTTTTATTGATAATCTTTAACTTAAATAGAAACTTATCTCCTTAAACCAAGGAGACATCTCTCCTAAGATATCCCATTAGACTAGGGGTTGTCAAATCAAATAACAACTACCTTAGACTAAGGATTCTTAAATCAAATATCAACTACTCTTATCTACCTAAAATACTCCTTTATTCTAAGAGATTATTTCCAGTAACATAGGACAATTACAGGCCTGAATGTTTTTCTTAAACCAGTCTAATCTCCGGTGGACTTTTCTTTCTTAAAACCTTTCTGTTTCTGCCCTAGAGTCCTCTGATTTATTTCCAGATCAATATCTGGTAAAACCTACACCTGCGGGTGCCACTATACTTGATAACCAAATCAGTAGAACCCCATATCTTTCCTTCCACTCTAGATCTGTTTCCTCCCTAAAACTCAGGCCTGCGGCTGCATAAAACCCATCCACAAAAACTTATGCAGACTCCCCATTGAAACCCTTATTAAACTGGTCCTGCAAAGTTTTTGGGCTTTCCTAAAAGCAGCAGCCACTCTTTGATTGCACCTTCTTTCTCTGCAATCCCTTCCCTATAACCCTGTTCTACTAGTAAACCCACCCTGATCCCAGACCTTTCTTTTGTTAAACCCAGATCTGGAAACCTCCTAAACAGTCCCAAATATCCCATATATTTGTGGTAAATCTCTGCAGCCAATCTTAGCCTATATCATCTCTTCAAAACTTTATATGTTACAAGACTGTTCTCTTGATTCATATCTGCTGTTAGAGTAATCTCAACAGAACGTTAGAATTCCTTCAATCTTGAGTACTGCTGGATTGATGCAGTACAATGGAGATGATACCA
>JAOXJP010000003.1:16836216-16849127 GCA_025762735.1 Platanus orientalis | reverse complement strand
CTACAGATGCCTTCGATAATTTAAAATGAAATTATTACATTAAAGGTGGCTGCCAAACAAGCTATATGTGAATTACATTTGTATTAAGTGGTACAAGAATTCAACAATCTTCAGTTTCCTCATTGGTTCAACTATTGGAATTCAAATGTTCATTCAAATGAACGATCAATTGAATCTAATTAGAGTTAAAAAGTTCAGAAAATTCTAATCTTAGTAGAAGGTGAAATTTATCTTTTAGAATTTAAATGGTTGAGCTAGCATTATTGCCAGGTTTTTTTTTTTACCAATATCAAAACACACACACACACACACACACAAAGGTATTTGCAATCAAAAGTGAACTCTCAAAATAAATAATCAATGGCCCAAGTGTAGTGTGTGAAGTTTGATTTGTTGGGTTAGCATAAGGAATTCAACACCCGATATCTAACCCGAATACAACCCAAAGAAAAACCTGAATAAGAAAATTTTCGGGTGAATTATGAACCGGATCTTATTCAAACCGTATATGGATATGTATTAGGGTTTTGGAGTATTTATATGTTTTCGTTCTAGGATTGCGTTCAAAGTGAGAGAGGTTCTGAAAATTGTAAATTGTCTTTGGATGAGTTTTCTTCTTGATAGTGAAAGTTTTCTTCACAGCTTTGTAATTTTTTTTTTCCAAACTAGGGTTTTCTACGTAAATCTTGTATTATGTGTGATTTCTTTTTTCTTGTTGCTTGTTGATTTTATTGCATCTCATTTCTTCTGCAAAGAAACAAGTAAAACGATCATAACATCGAGAACAATGCACTTCTCCAAGAGAGATGGATGCAATATTCACCTCAAGAAAGGCATGGGCCTTAGACTCACTATAGGATTCCACATGTGATTGTGTTGACATCTGCCACTCTAACAGTGTGGGGCCGCCTATAATGTGATAGAAGGCCCAACCCAAAAATAAATAAAAAATAAAAAAACCAAGGGTTGCAAGATGTCATAGGGGGACAACCAGCGGCACTTCTTAGAACTGATTTTGATTTGTGTGTCCTTTCTCATTCACCTTTTTCTCGTCACTTGGCTCTGACACAAACCCAATTTATTGGCCGGAGGAAACAGCATCACCAAGCAAATGGTGGAATTATTGGGGTCCTGGAGGCAGGAATTGCCGAATTGGGGGTTCACATATAATGGTTAAGATATCTAGGTGGATTCCACATGGGGCTTGTGCAACACTATGGTAGGGAGAAGATCTCTATTATAAGGGCCCAATTTTTATCTTTTTTTTTTTTTTCTATGTTGAAAGAAAACAAGGATTGCCTACTAGCTTTGCTACTTTTTGAGTGTTGAGTAAATAACTTGAAGTGTGGTCACCTAGCAAAAAGATCTAGATGACCTAGGAATCTTCTATATGGAACCTAGTTGGCAAAATGCCACCACATTTTGCCACATCTCCCTATCGTCATTTGGCAAGTTTTGATAGACCCTGACAAATTGGCAAAAGAAGGCCCTCTTTTCTGGCCTGACATCGTTTGCGACACCCCACTCTGCGAGGCACGAGGGCCGAGGCAGAGGGGGGGAAATCAATTCACTTTTGGAGTTGTCACTTCACCCCCAAAAAGTGAATTGATTCCCCCCCTCTGTCTTGGCACCCGAGCGTCACAGAGGGGGGTGACACAGAGGATATCGCCCCCTCTTTTCTAGGCCAATTAGAAACTTCAATGGCTAGTAAAGTGTTACAAGGGGAACAGTCCAATGCAGGGTAGTTTATACAGTTGACAAGGACAAGGGCAATGAAAATGTGGTTAATCCAGAGCTTCACATATGTGGAAGGTCTGGGTTGGTCATATCATCCATCCACAGTTAGAACATAAGGTCATCCAATGAAGGGATATGGATGACCCATACAGAAATTCTTTTCCCAAAAAGAAGACAAGAAAAAAAAATCTATATGCAAAGACTGTCAATTAGTGGCACCTCTGACAAATTGGTTGTAACTTGTGTCTGTTTCCTCGTTCACCTTTCTCACTTATCATTTCATTTTGACAAAAACCCAATTATTAGTGGCCTCATATCCTCTGTGCCACCCCCGTTGTGCGACATCATGAACCGAGACACAAGGGGGGTATCATTTCACTTTTTGGAGATGTCACATCACCCCCCAAAAGTGAAATGATACCCCCCCTCTGTCAGCTCACGACGTCGCACAAGGGGGGGGGGCACAGAGGATACTCTCCCATTATTAGCAGGAAGGAAAGCAAATGCTGTTAAGTATTGGTGTCCTTGGCGGCAGCACATGGGTCAAACTTATTGGCTAAGAGAACGCTGAACAAATAGTATAAGAAGACTGCAATATAATGTCTAGCAAAATGGTTCATGAATAAGCCGGAGGTTCATTCCATCACCCCAATTATAGATTGTTCCATAAGGGAGGTTTGCATCTTTGATTATTATTGTAGACCTAGAATGCTCTTGACCGTGGGTGAGTAGGGCCAGCTCACTTGCAAGGTCATTAATGTGAATGTGAAATAACACTTCCATGACTATAGCTGGCTGAGGGAAAAGCATAGTTTTGTACTTTTTCATTGTAGGTATGCCCATAGGTGTGATGAAGATTTAAAGAGCCACCAAAATTTGCATTCTCACAATCTGTAGACAATTGTTAAAATAAATGCTTCAGTTACTCATTGGAGATGCATCATATGATGCTGTATTTTGTCCAAGAGAATCTTCATATGTGCTCATCAATAGGAGCTTTCAATTGGATGTGTGGCATCTTGGATGGACCATTGTCTGGAAAAGTAAAAGCTATTGTCTTGTGGTTCTAATCAACCCCCAACAAAGTTACTAATGAATTCTTCTTAATATTTGTAGCAAAGGAAACTCTATCAGCAACCCAATGATTACAGAATACTACAGGATGTGTAATGAAGAACATTATGGGATTTAAAGAAATTTTTACATCCCATCTACCAAAGGCACATGAATAGATTGAAAATATAAAAATTGAACCAGAGAATGCTATTTTTTCAAAAATAAAAAATAAGTAAAATGTTTGATACAAGATTTCAATATTAAGTCCAAGGACTACAATGACAACGACAAAGCTGCAGGAAGAGGGGAAAACATTATAATTACATGTGAGAATCTGGTCCTCCTGGTTTTGAGTTAACAAGTGGCTGAAGGGCCTTAACAACAATTGTCATATTTGGCCGGAAGTCTGCCTCATATTGAACACACAGTGCTGCAACTGCTGCCAACTGACATACACACACACACACATACATAAACAAATGTTAGTTTAAAATATACTAAGATCAACCAAGTTTCTCGAACTGTACTATACAAGGAAAGCAAAAAAGGTAACTCCAACAAAACCAAGTTTGCCAGTAATAAGTAGAACACAGCAGAGCAAATCATATAGGTAAGTGAAGGGGGGCAAGGACCTTAGCGACAGCCTTTGGTGGGAATTGATTATTTAGCTTGGGATCCACACACTGCTTAACTTTGTCCTCACTCAATCTTGGAGTTGCCTATGGTATTGTACAAAGCAATTAGATATACTAACAGTAGTGGCAGAAACAGTAACTAAGCTTAAAGTAGTAAGAAGACACACCCAAGTAACCAGACTCTGTTGTCCTTTAGGCATGGTGTGGTCTACTGGCTTTCTCCCTGTCAGGAGCTCTAGAAGAACAACCCCAAAACTGTAAACATCACTTTTCTGAGTCAACTGCCCAGTCATGGCATATCTGAAAAGAAGAAAGAAAAAATCAATTAAAACATATTAAGAATCCATCATCACACTATACCAGAAGAAAGGAAATAGGATTAGTGAGTGTATTGGGTGTGAGATCCTTCGGGGGCTACAGCAATTTTAACTACCCCACATACATATGTCTAGCGGGGGGTAAATTCTAGTTTCTTAAGCCCTGTTTAGAAGATCATTGGACTTGTCCTCTGCAACATCCATAATTAAAACTTCCTATATATTGGTGATCTCAAAAGATGAATTAAATCAATATTAATTTAAAGTCATAGTTTACAAATTCCTAATGGACTACAGTTATCTAATTATCAGGTGGGTTTGGTGACTTGGGTCTATGCCACTTGTTTAATCCTAAAACTAAATTAGAGCAGTAAATGTGAAGGTGACAATTAAAACTTACTCTGGAGCATGGTAACCAAAAGTTCCCAAGACTCGAGTTGAATGTAGACGAGCTGCTGAGTCTGGAGATTGATTAGTCAAATTGAAATCGGAAATCTTGGCCACGAAATTGTCGAAAAGAAGAACATTGCTGGATCTGATATCACGATGGACTATAGGAGGCTGGACCTTTTCATGAAGATATTCAAGACCTTTTGCTGCACCAAAAGCGATTTTTACCCTTTGGCTCCAGCTGAGAACTGGACCAGGTTCAGCCCCCTGTACACCTTTCCTTCCTGCAACAAAATTAAATTACCCAGGATTCAGCTTCCAAGGAATGAAACCTAAATAATTCCTAGTAGGTATGACATATCGGTAGTGAGTGAGAACATTGATAAAAAGGAAATATCATTATGGATACCATGTAAAATATCATGTAAAGAACCCATTGCTGCAAACTGATATGCCAAAATTCGATTGTTTGCCTCCAAACAGTACCCCACCAACTCAACAAAATGCTCATGCTTTAGTCTTGAAACCAGTGATAACTGCACCACGCATGACAAGAAATAAACACATTGCATCATAATCAAGTCTCAAAAAAATTTCCACTTGTGAAACATATAGCTTTTTTTTCCCTTCTTTTCTTTTCTTTTCTAAAAGGCAACCTGAGCAGCAAAATCAGAATCCGGCTCTTGTGAAGAACTGGCATCTAGCTTCTTGATCGCAGCAGCTTGACCAGTTCCTAAGGTTGCATAGAAAACCCGCCCATAAGAACCTTCTCCAATCAAAGCCTTCGCCCCGAAATTATCGGTCAGTCTATTCAGCTCATTCAAGGATAAAGCAGGTGTTTCAATGGGTAAGACCTTCTGAGGAGCTCCACTCTTGGCTACATTGGGGTCCCTCTGCTGCCCTCTCTCACTCCCTAAAATACATAAAGGAAACAATGCATCAAAACCATGAAGAAAATTAAGGTCATATTTAAGCAAAGAGAAAAAAAGATGATGAAAAGAATACATGATACTGATCCAATCCAATGGTTTTTCTTCACATTTACAATGGGAATCAGGTAATAAAATCACAGAAAGGTTCTCAAACAAGCAAGGATAAAGAGTATCAATTTACTAAAGGAATTGGATATGGGTTATGTTTTCAATAGATGCGCCCAATCATAGTAATGATTCCAGAATGTAAAATACTATTTCTTCTCATGTATCATCAATGGGAATCAGATGATAAAATCACAGAAAGCTTCTCAAACAAAGTGAGGGTAAAAAGCATCAATTTGCAAAAGGAATTGGAAAGGGGTTAGGTATTCAATAGATGGGTTCAATCATAGTAAATAGTAATAATTCCAATAAGTATACTACTATTTCTTCCGATGCATCCTCAATGGTTCACACCTAATGGTAATTGATTTCATTACAAAAACACTAGCAAGGCAATAATGTTTGAATTTGGTAACTAGTAAAAGGCTAACTCTGTCAAATATATGAAGATATGAGATCAACTCCTAACAGCATACCATCGGAAAGACCTACTATCAGTATTTTCTAGATTAGAGAAATCAGCGTAGTAACAATTAGTTCTCCCAATAACCAAATGCCATCTGCTCTATTTACTTGCATGAAAAATATGATGTTTTGTAAAACATGCATCCATAGTCCCTAATACATGATTCTAAACACAATTATTCTTCTTTTCATCCGCCCCGAAAGTCTTCGTGTAAAGGGGTCCAAGCTATCTCATTATAAGCAAAGCTTCAAGCTTCTACGAGTCAGGAGCTAAACCAACTAATTAATTAATACTAATAAGAAAAGGAAAAAAAAGGATATCATCCTGAGAAGTCTTTAAACAGCCAATGAGGTCAAGGGTCATAAAAAATGGAATTCTTTTGTTTCTTTATTGGAGAGAGAGAGAGAGAGAGAGAGAGAGAGAGAGAGAGAGAGAGAGAGAGAGTACTCAAGCAAAAGTAAGGTGTATGTAGGAGTAATGATCCAAGATTCAATTATTCATAAGAAACCCGTATTACAATTAGCCTATCAAGAACATTTTTTTTCCAAATTCATTCATGGGTAATGGAGTCATGTCTAACAACTTACTGAAAAGAAGAGAAAACAGAGTATATAACATAAACAAGAGGATTCTGGCATATATTACCATATGTGTTACCCCCCTTTGGTGCTGCAGTTTGCTGATTAACAGGTGGACCGTAGTTCTCTTCCTCGGCACCTCTGCAGCACCACATGTTTCAGGTCACAAACACAAGAAACCCAGAATAGAGATTCAACAACCCATCTTGAGAAAATGCTCCCAAACTATGTTATCTGAATAAACTTCCCCGATCCCAAAGAATGCAGCCTGTATAAAAATTAAATTATAAGTCAAAGAAAGTCTCCAACACAAAATCAAACCAACTCATTCTGTCCCCCTTCTCCACCCCCTCAAAAATAAAATAAAAACAGAAGAGTTTCTAAAATTTATCCATTATTAACACTTAACCTTAAAACTCTTCTTACAAGCTACAACCCAGATGTAATGCTTTCAAATCAGTGATCAAATTCAATCAAAAGGAAAGTTAGATTAAAAAAAATTAGAAACAAAAACATGTCATTGTTCTTCAATAACAAACAAGAGTAATTTATCAGCCAATATGCCAATCAAGGGAAATAATTTATTAGGAAAATGAAATACATAAACAACAATGAATGAATTGAAAAACCCTTATTGTTGTATCATTTCTTTGCAACTAGATATTCAACAATGGTGATATAAATTTTCAGAAAAAAACAAAGAGATAACAGGAGGGGAGGAATGTACAGTACCAGACAGTTTGGGATCAGAGCTAGACGAGAAGGGAGAGGAGGGGAATGTTAGAGAGAAATAAGGAAAGTTTGAGAGTTAAAAATAGAAAGAAGGCCGACGTGACACCGTCACCCCTCGTTTTGGCCCGAAAGCAGCAATTTCAGTTCGCGGGAAAGACGTTGTGAGTACTAAACCGCTAACTAACTAACCTTGCCAGTTCAGCATTCCCTCCACCGCACCTACTCTTCCTACGTGCCTGCATGTTGCACGTCCCTCTCAGTGTCTGGGTTATCTAAGTTTGATTGCTTAGATACATTGTACCAATCGATATGTGACACGGGGCACAGGTAAAGAGGGTGTTATCGTAAATACATATCAGATAATACCTAAGGCGGTAAACGGATTGGATTCAGATCGGATATATGCAGAGCTGATATCCAATCCGATTAAATTTCTGTGCATCCGATATCTGAACGGATATCCATCGGATGTTTAACAAATGAATTCGAATTCAAATTCGATTAGATAATCGGAATTCGGATATCTGGTTAGTTGGATTTAGTATATCAGATTGAATGTGTATGCATCCGATTTCGGTTCGTTTAATAATCGGATATTTAATAATCGGATTGGATTTTAAATGAAGTCGGATATATGAGCATCCAAATTTGCTTTAATCAAATCGGATTCGAATCCTTAAGCGGATAATTGACAGCCCTAGTTCAATTTGGTTCATTGGTGGTGTTTGTGTGGATAATGTTCAAAAAAACCCTAATATTTATTAGGAAATAAAATGTAGGATTTGAATTTAATTTGATTTTATAGATTATGGTAAGATTAGGTAAGATAAGATTTGACTGGTTTTTTTATGGTTGTAGTTATCTATTTAAACCTCTTACTAGAGGCATTGCAATCACGTTGAATTAATAAAAGAAATTTCTTATCTCTAAAATTCTTTATGGTATCAAAGTGGGTTAGCAAACTTAACTTGCTTGATCGCCTTCTTTTGCATTGTTGTTTTCTGGCAAGTGGCAGCCAAGCCTTAGATTCTTGGCCTTGCCACTTGCCGGGCCAAACTACTCCCGTTTATTGAGTTTTTTTTTGGGCAATATCTATCTCTAGCGGGGCCTATCCTTTCCTTCTGTTGTTGCATTTTTCCCTTCTCTATGCCCTCAGCTCTTCTCACTTCTCTCTCTACCCTTCCACCATCTATTCCATTCTATCACCCTCTTTTGGTGGTTCTTAAAAGAAGTCCTCATTTATACAACTCTCCACTCACGGTCCCCACACTCACCTGGCCTAAAAGAAGATTTCCTATTCTTAACTCACGGTCCCCACTCCCACTCATTAAAATGAGAAAAACATGGTGTGTTTGTTGATTCAATTCTGTCCATATGCTCATGCTCGTGCTCTGTTCCAACAGCACAACTTAGAGAAACCAAACCTGGTAGCTTTCAAGTTTTATGCATTGGAGTTGCATGGTGGCTCTTCAATACGTCTACATGATAAGGATCTCAAGCCCAGAACTGTGCTCTTGAGATCAGGAAATGGGACAGTCACATCATGCTGCTGATTTTCACCAAAATAAATAAATAAACGGCATAGTTTGTCCCTAATCAAGTGGTTCCATCCTTCTCAAATGTTCTAATATTCCACGTTTCACTGCCATTTAATCATCACCGTTATTGCCACTATTGATCTTGTACATTTTATCAATTTCTTGATGCACATGATTTTCAAAGGCTGTTCTCAAATACATTCATTGTTTTGGCTTGAATGAAGAATCCAAAAAAAAAAAAAATTACATGAGAAAGTCAAGCCCCTGCCAATGCAGTTCATTGTGGCTAGATCCCTTGTAATGCATGTGGACATCAAGCCCAATAACATAGCAATTAGTTCTCATGCAATGAGAAAAGCAAGCCCAAAACTTGGCCCATGGATTCCAAAATATTCAACCCAAAGAGGCCTGTTTTATGAAAAAAATTTCTATGTTTCTCATATAAGTGCCTGTGCATCCATAATCAATTTCAGTCTTGAAACTCACTGAATATTTCATCTATTTTAGTGGTTATGTTATTTTCTTTAATTTCTTGATAAACCTAAGTAGTTTTCAACTCCATTACATGCTAAGCAGATTATGTTAATAAGTAACTCAATGAAATAATCTACCTAAAATATTATAATTTTTATTTAAAAATAGGAGAATGATTGTCTGTGCTGACACAGGCCTTTGTAGGTGTCCCATTGATTGACACATGATGTGTTTTTGAATTTAGTGTCTTTTTGTTTACACCTGAACACTTTTTTCAACCCCAAACACATGATGTGTCAGCTGATAATTCACCATAAAACACTACAGAGTACAGACACTGTGTAATCATAGAACATTTTCTTCCTAAAAATAATATAAAAATAAATGAGTTTACACACATACATTACATTAGTCCTATTTTTGTTAGGCCTGATAGTATACCCAAAACTTCAACCCTAGTTGCCGAATGTCAAGTGGCGCTTCCTGATGTTCAATTTGCGATTCCTGAAAGATTTAAAGATTTCTACCCAAAAAAAAAAAGAAGAATTTTAGACTTATTTTGGAAGTAATTGAGATAAGAATGTTCAAGTGGGAATAGGTGATATTATTCAAGACATTTTAATTTTCTCCAATAAGTTTAATGGTGTTTTATTTTTTCATGTCTTCCATTCAGCTAATGAGGAGGCTCATGTTATATCCAAAGGTGGAAGAAAATTAGGTGCAAGCTAATTTCGTGAGAAGTGCAAACCGCACCAGGGTGTGGATACGTCAGCGTCAAAAACTGATAAACGCGCTCCCAAAAAGTATAAATCACTTTTCGATGCTAATGTGTCAGCCCCCCTGTGCCGTTTGCACAGTTCTCACAAAATTCATTCTCGCGTAGTCCAAGCCCCCCAAAAATGTATCCAATACTTCCATGGCTAAAACTTGGATATCTAATCGAGCAAAAAAAATTAAAATAGAGAGAATGATATTTTTGGACACCTTCTTCTTCTTCTTGCTCACAGAACAAACCTGGAAGGACAACCCTGACTGTCCACCTCCAGGTTAGAAAGAAGGAACAGTGGTTTTGTCAGTGTGGAGCAGGGGAACAAATTTTGTGTGATCAAAATCGGTGTGACCATGTGTAACATGCACCACATTGGACGTGTATTTAAATTTGGTGCCTTTCCGGATATGTATTTATTGAAATGAACACCTTTTTTCTTCTGACACTTTTAATCCTGACATGATTACTTGTCTGTTCATGGTGTGGTCACACATTTATCATATGACATTTGGCCTCAGAAAATTTGCTCTTAGTGATGGTGCACAATTAGCACAAAGTAATCTTAGCCCTCCACTTAGATTTTTTTAAAGTGAATCTCCACCCTCCATGGCACACATTTGAGGCTATACATAGCCCCGAATTCGTGTAAGCAAGGGTTGGCAATTAGAGAGAAAAAAAAAAAAGAGAGAGAGAGAAAGGAAGAAGAAGAAAAAAAATTGTACTACAACTAACCCTAATCACTTGCCTTTGCTCAAGTAAGCCTTATACTTGTACTAGGATAGTTCATTTAGTTCATTTTACTTTAATTACATATTGTTATGCTGCTCAATTTATTTCATTTTATCTGCTTCATTTCAGGTTACATGAAGAAGGCTAAACATCCTTCATTTTTGTTTATTTTTGACCCTTGTGTAGTGTGGAATTTTTGTTGAATTTTGTATCGTTTGGGTTAAACTCAAATTTTGATATGTTGTTCCTAAGGGGGAAGTCTAACTCTGTATTAAATTTAGTGATTTTTCAAGCTTGGTAAGGCCTCGAGATGGCCCCCCAAACAGACTCCTAAATTTTGAACTTTTGCGACCTAGTTTAGACAATATATTGTGCATTTTTTATTGATTTTTCTAGACATGATCCTGAGCTGAAATTCATGTATGTTGTTCATATATAGTAGGCCTTTTTATGTTTGTAATTTTAGAATTTTTCAAAACTCCCAAGGGGCTCAAAATCCAAGAAATCCAGCTGCTGGATTTGATCCTAGTAAATGACGCTTGAATTTTATGAAAATATCCACATCTGTCCTACTTCTCAAAGCTCATGGATTATTGATTCAGGAGCCTCACATCAAATGATGAGTATGTCTTCTCTTTTTTTGACTTATAAAATTAGTTTTAGGAGGGATAAAGTTTGTATTGTAAATAGATCTTATTCCTTCATTGCTGGGCATGGTGACATACCTACTACGTCTACCTTGTTACTTTCTTATGTTTTACATGTCTCTAATTTTATTTTGAATTTATTGTCTATTAGTTATCTCACTAAAAGTCTTAACTGTAGTGTTACCTTCTTTCCTTCTCATTGTGTATTTTAGGAATTAGAGACGAAGAAGACTATTAGTATGGGGCATGAAAAAGATGGGCTTTATCTCCTAGATCCGGACCCTCAGTCTTTAGTAGCTACCTCAACAATAAAAGGAGACATCTTCATCACATTTACAGATGAGTTGTTGCAATGGCATTGATGTCTTGGTCATCCCTCTTTTCACTTATTAATGAAGATGTTTCTTTAGTTTCGTTTTGATTTTAATAAGTTACATTATGAGCCAGCATCATTCTTCTTGAATGTTGTTCCAAGTGTTTTTTCATATTTAGATGATGATGATGATGATAATGATTGTTTAGTTAATGAATTTCTGAGTTTAACCATTTTTAAAATTTTCATTTATGCTTCATTTGACATTAGAAAGGGTGGTTTGGCCCAATGGTAAGGCTAACCGTTAGTGTCCTTGGTGGTGTGGGTTTGAGTCATGGAAACAGTCTCTCTAGAAATTGGGGTAAGACTACGTACATCTTGCCCTCCCTAGACCCCGCATTAACGGGAGCCTCATGCATTGGGTCGCCCCCCCTATGAACCATGACAAATGGCTAAACATTGTTGTTCTACTCATCCATCTAGTTTAAATAAAAGCTCATTGGCATTCTCTCTTGTTCATTCTAATATTTGGGGTCCATCACTTGTTACTTCATATTTTATATTCAAATATTTTGTTACTTTTGTTGACAACTATTCACGTGTTATTCGGGTGTATTTATTAAAGAACAATAGTGATGTTGACACCGCATTTAAGTCCTTTTATCATATGGTAGCTACTCAATTCACTGTTAAAATTCATGTACTTTGTTCAGATAATGGTGGGGAGTATCTCTCCAATTCTCTGGCATCATTCTTTAATGAGTTTAGAATTGTTCACCAAACAACTAATTCAGGCACTCATGAGCAAAACAGGGTTACGAAGCTTAAAAATAAGCATTTGCTTGAAATTGTTCAAGCCCTCGTGTTTACAATGAATGTACCAAAGACCTTTTGGGCTGAGGCAATTCAAACAACGGCCTACCTTAAGAACAGGATGTCTATATAGATTCTTTCTTTTCAATCTCCATTGGAAATGTTGTGCCTCGAAACTCCTTTGTTTTCTCTCCCCCTTAAAACCTTTGGATGCATTTGTTATGTACATGTTTCCAAATCTAATCGCACTAAACTAAACCCTAAAACACTAAAATGTGTTTTCTTAGGTTATGGTGTTAATCATAAAGGATACAAGTGCTTTTATCTACTTACCCGGCGGAAGTTTGGTTCTCAAGATGTGATTTTTATTTAATCCATACCATAGTTGCAGGAAAGCTTGGTACAAGGTGGGAAGCTTGCTTCCTAGGAAGCTCGTTTGGGAAGCTAATTCCAAATCGCTTCCCCAAATAGTGGGAAGCACGGTGAAGTGATTGGGGAAGCAAGTGGAAACTTTTAGAGGAAGCGAGTAGAAACATCTATACAATCGATTAGGAAACAATCTAGGAAACAAAATATATTTTATTTAATGTAAATCCTATGTTTTTGGTATTGAATAAAATATTATCTATGAAATTTGGTAATGATTTTCTAGAAATAAATGATTTAGTATCCCAACTATA
>JAOXJP010000003.1:16819888-16836116 GCA_025762735.1 Platanus orientalis | reverse complement strand
CTCTAGATTACTCTACATACAAACACCCAAAATTTTATATACAACTTATACAAAAATAGATGGGGATCACGCGGGTCATGACATTATGCTCACTTAGCCACATGAGTTCAATTGGAAGATTGGCCTTAATTTGGTGAGTTTGAAGTAAAGCTCAAGCTCAAACGAGCTAAGCTTTGGGTTGAACTAACTCTGCTCATTTATAAGCTTTTTCTACATTCTGGATTCTGTGCACTTAAAATCTATGTACAATTCATGTTCAGAGGCATGTGATCACTTACGTCAGCATTGAAAAGTGATAAGCATGCATCCCAAGAAATGCAAATCACTTTTCTAAGCTGAAATGAGTGTTCTTAGGCCCTGACAAGCATTATGCACAGATTCTGTGCTCACATAAGCCAAGCTGCTTTTTCTATCACCAAAAATTAGGTGAAAACGAATCTTGTGAGAACCGTGAAAACGGCATTAGGGTATGGATACATCAGCGCCGAATTGCTTAAAAGGTAAGATGCGAAAAGGTTTCATACAAATAGGTGCGAACGGTGCACATCAGCACCGAAAAGTGATAAATGCTCCTCCAAAAAGTGTAAATTAGTTTTCGGAGATGATAAGTCAGCTCCTGGTGCCGTTCACACCTATTGATACGAATTTCATTTGTGCCTATCCCAGCCGAGGAAAAGTCACAACACATGTTGGATTGTTGAACACGTCTTGTAAACACCGTACAGCATGATATGACATTTACATGACATCTACGGAAAAAATCTTCTGTGACTAACATGTTGGTGTCGATAAACCAAACATATAATCTATTTCTGAATTTTCATATACACTTCTTTAAATTGACCAATTTTTTGGATGCCTGATTTGGTATGACAACTTAGAGAGTGGCTAAAGTTGGAATGATATCAGGATTGACACATCAGACGTAAAAAGTGAAATTCACTTCTTAGGGGATGCTTTTCACTTTTTGGCACTAATGTTTCGGCTCTAATGTCATTCCAACTGTAGCCATTCTCTAATTTATTGTATCCAATCTGTTTACAATTTTTTGACTTAATCACCACTACATACATCACATGTCAGTTTCTAGTGTTATCACACATTAGTCACAGAAGAGTCTTAAATAAATGGGATCAAATCCTCCCATGTGCCGGAGGAAAACACTCCAACATAATTGGCGTCTTTGAGACGCCACACCACCAAATGCCACAGACGATCCTGTGCCTTAATGGAATTTCGGAAAATCTTCACATCATGCGAAAAGCTAAAAAGCGAAAAGCAGGTAGCTCGCCTGCGTTTCTCCGAAGAAAAGCAATCCATCGCCAGACCCAACAAAACATCAGCTCCAGTAGTCGGAGAGAGCAAAAATGTCGTCAGTTAACGCGACGGCCACGGCGGCAGCCACCAATACCAGCAGCGGCGGCGGAGGACAGAGGTATTGGTGTTACAAGTGCCAAATGAGCGTCTCTATCTGCCCCCGCTTCACTCCCCTTCCCATCTGCCCTAATTGCAGCGACGCTTTCGTGGTAGAGATGGAATCCCCTCTCTCCCCCTTATCTGTCCCTATCCCAGACGATCTCTCTCCCTTTTTCCATCCCAACGACCCTTTCCCTTTCGACTCCTCTCATCAAACCCGAATCCCCATCGATCTCTACGCCGACCACGACCCTGACCTCGACCTCGACCTCGACGACGCTAATTACCAATCCCCCCCCGCTTTCCGTGTAGCTGCAGCTTCCTCCTCCGACGAGTACCTTCTCCGATTGATCCACCACCTCACCGATTCCGACGACGATACCCCTCTCTATCCTCACCCCTCATCATCCACTCCGGCATCCAAGTCTTCAGTCGAATCCATCCCAACAATCAAGATTACAAAATCCTTGGCCGGGGATGATCTTCTTTGCGCAGTTTGTAAGGACGAGTTTGCTGTTGATGTGGAGGCCAAGCAGTTGCCTTGCAAGCATATTTACCATTGTGATTGTATTCTGCCTTGGTTGTCACAGCACAATTCGTGCCCGGTGTGTCGGTTTCTTCTACCCACGGATGAGATGGAGCGGAGACCCGGTCGCGGGGCGAGGGTTGCGCTGAGGTTTGGGAATTATTTGGAGGAGGAGCGTTTCTTTGGGCTTGAGGGTACGTTGAGGAGGCATATTGGTAGGAGGCATAGGGTTGTAATTCCGTTGAGGTCCACTACGGTGAATTCGACTCAGATGGCACAGGCTGAGAGTAGCTCGGCCGGCCCTGCCAACAGTGGGGAGACTGTCTCGAGCTGGGCGGTTGAGGATGGGGGCCGTCTAGCTGGTGGTAGCGCGAGTTCTAGGGTGGATGAAGATGGTGATACTGTAATGTCTGAAATCAGGGAATGCTTTTTCGATTAAGTGGCAGTTGTTCGAATTCTCTTCTACAAAACTTTAGGTATGCTCTGGTTTAGCTCACAGTGTGTGTGTGTTGTTTTATGCTCTCTACTGAAATTGATCTATATCTCATTTAAGTTTTGAAGTTAATATAGGATAGAAGTGTGCTCTCTACTGAAATTGATCTATGAAATTTGAAGGAAGTCAATTGGTTGGAATTTAATTAATATAAGTGGTGTAATGATTGAAATTGATTGAAGATATGTGGAAATTAATAAACCTTTATCAGCTGAAATAATTTCTATGGCTACCCTTTTGAAGTTCAGCAACAATGGATTGGATTTCCATCTATTTATGCTGGGTTGGGTTTGGACTTCTGTATGTTTTTCCAAGAGTTCTATTTGATGAATGTCAATTGGAAGGTTGCAAAACCTATGAGCATGTTGTGCTTATAATCAGTTGATTCACCTTCCTTTTTGAATTAAACTCTTGAAGGCCAGTCGGCATTTTGGTTTTACTGATGTGGAGAAAAATAGTAAGCTATTGACCTGTGGACTTAGTGGTTGGGAACCATGTGTTTTTCCAATAAAAGAGTCAGTTTTGTTGAGTTTTTAAAGGAGAGTAACACTTGACTGATTAACGAATATTGAGTGGCAAGATATGCCTATTTTGTTGGCTAGAAACTTGTCAGTGAGGAATCAGAAGAATGCTGGTCAGGTCAGCTTATGACTAGTTGGAAGTAGAGTGAGGATGCACCTTTCCAGGAATATGTCAGCATGTCAAAATATTCCCTTTTTAAGTTCTTATCCATAGATGGTGGGGTTCAGATTTGTCAACCTGTAAGAATTTTTTTTTCTTCTATTAGTAAGAATATTTTATTTTATTTGTGAGAAATAAAGACTTCATTCAATCAAGGGGGACAAGAGATCCCCCAAAAAATGAAAACAGAAAAAAAATCGGTATATACTAGAGGTACAGAAGGACCTCACAGTCCCCCAATTACATGTCCAACCCAATAATCTCTTTCCACTCCCTTAAGAGCCCTCCCTTACCCCTATTTCACAACCTTACATGTCACCGATAAAGCCACTCACGTCTTTTATTTACTCTAAAAGCTGGCTCAGAGTAGTCATTGAAGACCTTGTTATTGCATTCCAACCAGATGGACAAGCACACTGCTGTTGGTGCCATCCTCCAAATCCTCCTCCCAATTTCATTAAGGGCAGGCATCTTTCCCCAGACAACAAGCTCAAAATATCCATTGGGGGGGGGGTTGAATAAATAGCAACTTTATTGAAAAAGATAGGAGAGAAAAATAAAATATAACAACAAGATTACCTGATTTGTCCTCTCTACTATTGATATGCTTAGAAAGAAGGGTGTCTTCCTTACCAACATGTGTAGCTTATGCATGACGGATGGGGAGTCTTATTCTCATGTCCTTGCATTGTCCTTTTGCTTGGAAGGTCTGGTATGGAGTCTTAAAGGACTTTGACATGAGTTGGGCTCCCCCCCCCCCCTGATTTGTCCTCTCTCCTGTTTACTTGGAAGGTCACATCTTTACTGCCAGAGGGAACCGAATTTGGAGACTTGTGCTGGTGGTGGTGTGCTTGTTAGTTGGGTTGGAGTGGAACAAAAGGGTTTTCGAGGGTCATGCCGAGCCTTCCAAATCTATGGAAGAGCGAAGGAGAAAATTTTATTTTGGTCGTCTCAATGTAAAGACTGGAATGTTGAGGATAGGGGATTGGAAGGATATCATTGGGTGTTCTCCTTTGTAAGTTGGGAGTGGTCCCTGTATAGGGTTGGGGTGGGCTCTAATGTGGAATACAAAAGAGAATAGTAGCAAATTATAGAAAAGTAACCCAGAAAATAAAATTATTGATTTTTGAATCAGGGGCAAATCTGTAATTTTATAGATTTGGGGTGAAATTACGAAATACCCCTGGCATGCGTTAGAAAAATCTGAAACTTTTCAAATCAATAGTGCAGACCTCCAGGAACCTAGGGTTAACATTTCACGAAATTTTAAGAAGAATTGATGGTTCAAACTAAAGAATGTCAGAATTTTCTAGGTACTTGAATGGAGGTTGAACAGAAAGAACAAGGAATCTTTTCAAATTAAAGAAGCTGGAAGAGGGGAATCTGAGGGGAGGTTGAGGGCTTTTGTAGAGGACTTAAAGGGGAACAAATACCAGACAAAATAATCAAAAGAAAAGGCCATCTATGAAGGGGCCATTTTTTTACTTTTCTCTAAACCAGAAAACTCTGTTTTAAGTAAAATAGGTTAAGAACAAATACAGAAAACATCAATCGAGTGGAGGCTTAGAGGAAGATGTAAAGTGCTGATAAAAGTCTGAAAGAACAGTAAAATTGCCTGGATTAATGCTTGAGATTTAGCTATGTTAGGAGTAGAATATATGCTTGTGTAACTTCTGTTTGTTCTTCAGATTTCTGTGCTAACAGCCACCAATATAGGGGATAATAGTGGTAGATCAATACTGGTAACAGAATTCAATGGAAAAAGATAATGATCAGGAAGAATTAGAGGGTGAGGAAGATAGGGTGTCTTACGACAACACCTATGAATAAGGAGAGGCATGTTATTGTTTTCTTTTTATCTGTTATTGTTTTCTTTTTTGCTTTGGGGATTTCTTATCCCCGATCATTTATTAATAAAAATCTTTTTATTCATAAAAAAAACAACAAGACTACCCAAAGACAGCCAAAAGGCAAATCAGTCTGGAAACTTCGGCATTGCATTTGAACTAAAAATATTAGCCAACCCCACCCTCCAATTCGCTAAAGCATTTTAGGATCTCAGTATATGGTGGAGAGATATTTCCAAGGAAACCACCAAATCCCGAATCTCATGAATTAGATTTGCGAATTTCCAAGCTCCATAACTTTCACCTAAACCCCAACCAATAACCACCTTAAGAGTCACCCTCAACAAAAACATGTGAAATCCCAAGATTTTTTAGCTCATGAAGGCCCATGAGCAACCCCATCACCTTCGCTTTAGTAGAATCACAAGAATCCAGGGGGTCGACAAGCACACGAATAATGGACCCATGACAGTCCCTCATAACACAGCCAAAACCACTAGGCCATGGGTTTCCTTAAGAGAATCCGTCAAAATTAAGTTTAAAGTTCTAGGGGAGGGAGGCTCCCACTCCAACAAAGGCCTAGGAACCACTTGAGAGCTTAAAGATATGGAAATGACCCAATCTTTTATAAACCCAAATAAAGATAACCTTTGGAACTCCTCGGTAACAAATAGCCATCTCCCGATTTCCTGAATTATAGCACCAATGACCTCATTATAGCTCTTTATCTCCCTTAAAAGTTCTTAAATTTTTTTCTTTTTAAATGCCCCACACAACAACATGAATAATGCACACACAAAAACATCTACCATGACTACCCAACCCCCTAGAAGTCCACTGAGCAAACAACTCTTTTATCTCCCCTAGCATAACCCAATAATGATTGAGTTTAGAGAAAAAATAATCTCAAACTGCCATCAAGAAATTGCAATGCATAAACAAATGTCACTCAGATTCACCATCTCTTTTACAAAGCACTCACCAATTGGGAGATATATGCATGAACAGTCTTCTCTTATGCAACATATCCATGGTATTAATGCGATTGAGGGTCACAGTCCATGCAAAAGCTTTAACTTGAGGGGGGACAGACGGTTTCCAAATCTTTTTAAATGGCAAAAAATAAGATTGAGATTGTGGATTAGATTGAAATAGGGACATGAACAAGGATTTAGAGGAGAATATCCTGGAAGACTCCAGAATCCAAACTCTCTAATTAGGGAAATAATTAGGAAGGAGGACACCATTTAGGAGAGACATAAGTTTAGCTAACAAATCCACTTCCCAATCATAAAGATCACGAGAAAACTCCAAATTCTAAGAAATTCCAAAAGGGGAATTGAAAATAACCTTGTGATGCAGGATATCACACTTGTATATCTTGCTTTTGTGGACCCAATTAAAGATGGGGAAGCTTAGGACAGTTTTAGATAAACCAAGAAACTGAATTTTAAATCACCCAAATAATCACAAATTTAAGAGAAAAGAGGATTTAGCAAACAAAGGAAATTAGAATGGTTAGAATGGGATTAGAATAGAAAAGAGGGAGAAACAAGATGAGAAGGGGTCTGTTTTAGGGTTTCTGGAATTCCTTGGCAGAACCCATGAAATTATCAAAATACCTCTGCTGACGTATCAGAATTTAACAAAAGTTTATAGGTGGTTAGATGATTATATAAGTGATAAGTATATGAAACACTAATTATCCAAAAAAAAAAAAAAAGTATATGAAACACTAAGTTTACCAGTCAACAATGTTCTTTAAGAGAAGAACCTAAAATAGTAGGAAATCTTGGATTATAAACTAGCAAGGAGGGGAATCAAGAGGAGTTTGTGGGGGTTTAAAAGGGGGCATGGGATAAAAGCCCTAAAAGAAAATTAGAGAAAAGGTCATTTTATAGGGAGCGATTTTAAGGTTTTCTTTACCCAGAATTTCAGCCATAATTTGAGACTGGGTACTTTTAACATAAAAAACATACAAAATCAGTTATAATTAAAAAAAAGAAAGAAAGAAGAGCAAAACCTGATTGAATATTGAACCACTTACCTTGATTTGAATTGGGCGATTAGGTCTATATATATATATATTTTGAAAGGTAAAAAAATATATAAAAAGAGAAAGAAAAAGATACACCTCTTGAGCAAAAGCACGAGCAATGCCCTGCAAAAAGAAAAAAGGCAAGAGAAGGACAAACAAACCACAAAAAAGGCAAAAATTATTACAGTGCTTGCATCAAGGAATCCCACTCAAAAACCCAGGAGCTGAATTGATATCTGAAGCTTGGAGAGCCTGCTGACAACCACTCAAAGATCTTGAACAGGACAGAGTCCCACATCTTATACATGGGGGCTGAACGATCCTCAAAAATGCGGAGGTTCCTCTCCTCTCAAATGGTCCAACATACTGCAGATGAGATCAAATTCCAGGCTTCTTTACCATGGTGACTTAGGCTTGGAGGCAATTGGAAAGACCAGGAGTGGAGGAGAGTTTTCATAGATCTTGGACATACCCAACAAACGTTAAGATGACATATAAAGTGATCCCAAACCTCCCCGAATCTTGGGCAATGCAGAAGGGGGTGATTAGCTGATTCCTCCGATATCTTGCACATGCAACACCAATTTGCACCTATGAAACCCCCTTTTCATGAGATTATCCATATTGGGCACTCTATCCCACCAAAGCAACCACAGAAAAAAATAAATCTTGGATGGAGCCATGGAATGCCAAATGAGCCGGGCGGGAAACAGGATAGAATCCTCATGGTTCATGGCTCAATAAAGGGATCTAATAAAAAGCCCTTTTTGAACATCTGGAATCCACACCCTATCATCTTCCAACTCACTATTCTCGACAGAACAGTTTTCAAGGATATCTAATAGACTTCCCATATCTTCAATTTCCCAATCATTGAGATTTCTTCTTGGGCAATTAGGTCTATTTTGTGGCTTAGGAAACTCTAATTGTATAACCTTCAATTCTGAAAATTCTTTGAATTTCAACACATGATTTTCTGCAAGTGTTGATAGAGTTTGTAGCAAGGATTAGAGAAGAGGAGGAAGAAAGGTAGAAGAATTAGACAAAGAAAGGATTAGATAGAGGATAGAAGAAGGGGTTGAGCTAGGATAAACCCTTGAGGAGCCAATGGCTACATCACAAGAGAGAAGGAAGAAGAACAAGAGGGGATAATAGGGGAGCCCATGGCCGCAACCCTAGAAGTGGGGAGGGGATAGGATGGGATATAACACCTAAGGGACAAAACTCAATTCCAAAATTTAATTCATATTCAACTGTTTGATTTAGTGGTGGGGTGCCTCTTAAAATAAGCTTACAAGGTTTAAAATAATAGAAATTTGCTAGATTTAGAAACTTCTAAACTTAAGATTTTCCTAACACTAATGACTTCTAAAACCAAACTTTTCTATAATCTAAGACTACTGAAATTGGAGATAAAGAGGGGCTGTCTACCACCTACTTGTAGGGCCCACTTGTTGACTTTGGAAGCCCACAAAAGGACAAAACAGTAGTTGTCCTAGACCAACACATAAAAATTCTTACTTTGCCCTTGGCTTTTAGCCTTATTACATAAACACCCATGCATAAAAGAAAGTCTAAACTACCCTTAGTAGAAAAAGCCTTATTACATAATTATCCCACCCTTAAGACATTTAAATTGTGGTTGGCACATACATCAACCTCTTAATTATGTTTGCATCAGTCCGATACCTTTGCCTCTTTATTAATAGATAGACGAATGAGTCTAGAAAAGGATGATGAAAGACAATAGTCTCCCTACAAAAGGTTCCTCCAAAAACTTAGAGAATTACCAGTACCCACAAAAAAAATGAACATTTGGGAAAAACAAAGGAAACAAGGAAATAATATTCCTTCATATCAAAGACATAGAAGGAGAAACCAAAGGGTTAATGTCCCACCCATTTGAGTGACAACCATACTTATTAAGGATAGTGGAATGCCATAAGCTGCATCTTTCAAGGGAAACCAAAGCCACTTTATTGATAATGCCATGTTCCTCTCCTTCAAACACCCAATATCCAGACCCCCGAAGATTCTTCCCTACAAACTTCCTCCCATTTTACCAAATGATCCTTCTTACCATAACTTTCTTCCCACAAAAATCCCACTGACTCTTTTCCAACACCTAGACTACCTTTGCCGGTTTCTTAAACAAAGACATATAATAAACTAGAATATTCGCCATAACTTCTTTAATCAAGGTTACCCGACCTTCTAAGGAAATATTGGATTTCTCCTAACAAGCTAACTTTTTTTGAACCCTTTCCACCATAGGATCCCAAAAAGAGAGCAATTTGGAAGAACCACCCAAAGGAAGGCCAAGAAGCTTCAGAGACCAAGACTCTACTTTACACCCCAAAAGACAAGCAAAATTACAAATATCCCCCTCTTCTACACCAATGCTTGCCATGCTAGATTTCAAATAGTTATCTTTAAGATTAGAGATGGTTTCAAAAGTTTGAAGGATATACTTCAAATGCCATATCTGTTCGTTCGTATTCTTTATAAAACAAATGGTATCATTTGCAAACTGCAAATGGGAAATAGAAAAATCATCTCTGTTAACCCGGAATCCTTCAATAAGGGACAGAGAAAGCGCTTTAGACATAAAGGCACTGAAAGAGTCGGCAACAAGAGTGGATAAAAAGGGGTAAAGAGGATCACCTTGTCTCAATCCACGAGAAGACCCAATAAAACGTTTGGACATCCCATTTAACATGATAAAAAAAGGATCATCTAAACACCCCATAATCCACATAATCCATTTATCTCCAAAGCCTTTTTTTCTTAACACCCACCACAAAAAATCCCAATCCACTATATCGTATGCCTTCTCAAGATCAATCTTGCACACGAGACCCGCCTTCTTCATCCTTTTCAGCCCATCTACACATTCATTAGCAGTAAGGATGCCATCCTTAATTTGTCTCCCCTTCACAAAAGCACCTTGGGAGTTGGAAGTGACCTTATCCATATCCTCACAAAGCCGTAGAGAAAAAACTTTGACGATAATTTTTTAGTGGCTACAAACCAAATTAATAGGTCTAAAATCCGAAATAGACGAAGCCCCTTCCTTCTTAGGGATGGGGACAAGAAATGTTGCATTAATCCCCTTTTGATGTGACCTCTCATAAAAAACTCCTCAAACACTTCCATTAAGTATTTTTTCAAAATTTTTGTAGCACTCCTGATAAAAAACCATGGTGAAACCATTTGGACCTGGCAATTTGTCTTTGGCCATATTGAAAATAACTTCTTTAACTTCCATGGAAAAAGGCTTTTCCAAATCATTTGCTTCATCCGTTTTCAAAGAGTATACAAAGAGGTTATTAATTACCAGACGGACTTCATCTTCCTTTGAATATAGCTCCGTAGAAAACCGAATGGCTCCCTCCTTGGTTAACTCCACGGTTTCCACCACATTACCTTTAGTGCATAATCTAGAAATGATATTTTTCCTGTTTTTCCCATTTGCCACCTTATGGAAGAATTTAGTATTCTCGTCTCCTTCTTTGATCCACTTGCACTTTACTTTCTGACTCCAATGAATTTCTTCACACCGAAGCACAATCTCCATATTAGCAAGAAGCTCCTTTCTCTTCTCAACCACAACGGAGAAGCATCCCATTTTCTTCCAATTTGTGGTCTAATTATTGGATTTCATCCCAAATCTCCCTCTTCTTATCACTTAATCTTCCAAAAGTATTAAAGTTCTTCTCGATAAGCTTCTATTTTACAAATTGGAGTTTCTTCATAAAATGGAACTCCTCCCAATCACCTTCTTGACTCTCCTCCCACCATACCATCACACATTCCTTAAAGGAAGAATGTAGAATCCATCTATTCTCAAATCGGAAAGGAATAGGGCCATAAATTTGTTTTGAGGTGTTCAACAAGATGGGCCAATGGTCAGAGACAATTTTGAAAGACCTTCTTGAGAAATATGAGGATAAAGCTCTTCCCAATCATTAGAAACAAGGAATCTATCCAATCTGTAGAAGGTGGGTTGCTTGTGGCCATTTGTCCACATGAATTTTTCATTCAAAAGAGGGCTATCCTAGAGAGAACAATTGTTAATAAAATCCCCAAAGTCTTGCATACTTCTTGTAACACGAGACTAAATATTCTTTTCGTGAGAAAATCTTATAACATTAAAGTCCCCTCCAAGAATCCATGGACTTGACCAAAAGCCTCTCACATCATAAAGCTCCCCCCAAAACTGATGTCGGTGGACATGAAGGTCTATACACCCTAGAAAGAAGCCACTCGAATCCCGAAGAGATTTCCACAAATTTCATAAAAATGGAGAAATTTCCAATCAACTCATCCTCTTTTTTAAGGACCATCAGGTCCCAAGCCATCAACACACCACCAGCCACACCAACCACAGGGATAACACACCAATCCAATAAAGCTCCTAAGTAGCTAAGGAACAATACACTCCTTTTTGTTCTTGTAAAATTACCCCAGCCGGCTTATACTTATGCATTCTTTGACCAATCTTTTCTCAACACCACCCAACCCTTGCACATTCCACGACATAACCTTCATTGCTTCACAATGCTTTTAGTCATTCCCAATCTTTTGCCCTCTCAAGGCAAGCAGACTCAATTCCATCTTTCATTTCCCAGACCAAATTACGTAGTTCCCTTATTCCCTTCAAAATCCTCTTATTGATGCCATTATTATGATCCATAGGGTCTTCCATATAATCAAACAATAACACATCCTTACCTTCCATACCACAAACCTTCAAACCCATTCTCCTTAGAAACACATCCACCCACTTTTCTACTTTAGCCTCAACTCCATCCGGCTCCACAAGATCCTTTTTGGAATCTGCCTTCCCTGAAATCTGCAACTCATGGCAATCCACATTCCCCTTGCAAGATTGAATAGAACCAATAGCAATTGCTGGGGAGGGAGGGAAATGGCACATAGAAGAAGAACCAGGAAAAACAGAAACGACAGGAGAGGGGGTTGGAAGAATACCTTGGCCCTAATGGTTAGAAATGGGGGATAGAAGAGGAGGAAGAGGATTGGAAACTTGAGTACCTTCCCAGGTCAGAGGTTCCTCACAAACAGTTGCCTCCTTCATAGAAGTGTCCATGTACTGTAGCAAAAGCTTTTGACTGGAAGCCTCTGATTCTATGGTCGCTTCCCCTCCATAATCCTCCTGAGAGCCCGGATATTCAACAAGTCTAAACTGATGTGAGGGTGTGAAAAATTCATGGAAAAAGAAAGTCGCCTGACTCTCTTCATTCCCTTTGTCCCTTGACACCTTAGCCTCTGAATAATATTGATGCAGCATACAAATCAAAAATACCAATCCACAAACTTAATCAAGGCAAGACCGAAGCGGAGAAAGTATAGAGGTTCTCAGGTATGGATTATATGACCAAATCTGGTCAGAAAACAGCAGATTTGAGAGGGGGTTTAATATTGAAACAGTGGGTAAGTTAAAGGGTGTTCGGGTGGTTTATTTTAAGCTGATATAGGGCAATTTAAGGGTAGGGTAGAGGGTTATACAGTGGCATATATAAAGAGCTAACAGTGGCATTGAATCACAGGAAGTGCCTCCAGATGAAGGACTGCAGGGTTTAAGATGAATGGAAGAGGGAAAATCTGTTGGACAGAAACCTTATGGGAGGGTCTAATGGTGGCCGAATGATTTAGTGTTAGGGAAAGTGATATTGGATCATAGGGATTCAATGGAGAATGTGATTAGGTAAGGCCGAGTGGTTTAGGAGATGGAGAAGGAAGGTTTTGAAGTTGGAAAGTAATAGAGAAGGGTTTTATAGTATGGCTGATTGATTTGATGAGGGTGGATTAGTGTTTGATGGTTAGGGATTCATGAAAGTGATGGATGAACTAGGATTTGCGGAGTATGGTAGCAAAGAAAATTAGGAGAAAAGAAGAAGAAATAGAATAGTACCTAATGTGGGTAATCACCTACCTCACAAGCCCTTGGACATCACCATCCCTTGGGTTTAAGTTTAGGCCCCAAAAACTTGAAGAGAAGGAGTTCTATTCATGGAGAGCAAGAAACCAACCAAAATTTTTATAAATTCCATCGTACCAATACAAAAACGTGCAGCCCAATATATAGGCTAACAAACTAAAGAAAATAGCAAGAAACCAAATAAAAAACTCCTAAACTACTAGTTTACTTGCTGTGTAAGACTTTCCTGAACTCAAAACTACTAAAAACTTGATTTTCTAAAAACAAAAGCTGCCAAAATCAGGGTCTTTTAGAGGATTTCGACCAACACCCTAAGAAAGCTCCACTTTGACTTGTTGACTCTCTAAAATTACTAAAATACCATTAACAATAATGCCTTATTACAAAAATACCAAAAAACAAAAATTAAAATGTCACCTAGGTCCTAAACTCTATTAACTCATAAAACATTAAAGAAAACAGTAAGATAACTCTAAAAGGACTCCATCACGTGTCCCAAAGATATTCCTCCATATGTTCCCATATATCTTCTCGTGTGGACCCTACCATGACCCATGTCCAATGTCCGCATCAAATATTTGTCCTCATCATACTCCATCTGGTCCAGAGAAGCTTGATGGTTGTAGCCCTTAATCAAATCTCAAGACCCATGGGGTCGAAATAGGTTCCACCTAAAGAAACGCCCTTAGACGAAAAACACAAAGCAGGACATGGTTTTAGGAGAGGAGGAACACTAGGGGATACATCCAGAGTCGCAAACTGCAAGCAGATCGAACCTGATCTGGTTTTTTGAGAATCAGGCTCGAGCACTTCAGAGCCCTCATCCTCCAACACAAAATCCTTGGCATTATTTCTGGAACAACTCTGCGACTTCTTAGGGACCATGGTTGTCGATTTTCAAGCGTTAATGAAGATGGTATCAGCTAAGGCTTTGTATTCTTGATCTTCATCTTCCATCCTTTTTGGCCTGACCTTGTCACTTAACGAAAGAGAAAGACCCTGGTTGGACCAGGTAACACTGAACCAGGATTTAGGACATGGTTCTGGCCCATTCCTCAAAGACCCTCCGTCTTTTGGGCGCCCTACCCATGATGTGAATTAGGCCCATTGATGCTTTTCGCTTCTCTTAAAATTTCAAATTGATTTGAATTCAAATTTGGAATCCGCCCATTAAGGACAGTACAAGAAGTCCCTTTTATTGATCCAACGACTCTGCTGTGACCTTCCAAATCCATAGCCCTATCGATCAACAACTCATGAGGAGTCTCCCTAACCTGACCTGGCTCCTATCCAACACCGGAAAACAGTTCGTCCCTTCTACCTGTACCTCCTGTTTTCTGCTGTACATCATCATGATTGTTCACCACAAAAATCAGCATCTCGACCTCAACAACCAGGACAAAAATTTCTCCATTCACCTTCCATTTGATCATACGGGCAATGTCTTCCAACGAATCAGCTACAACTTTTATTCTCACCGCTGAAATAATATCCTTTTTAGCCGATCATGGGTTGATTTCCATTAACCCATCATATCGACTACCAATTGCTGCAAAACATCCCGGAAACCATTCAGACAGAAGAAGGCCCCATATTTTAATCCATCGTTGTCCTACAACAGCTTCAGTGGCAATTCTTGTTGAAGAATATGACCAGCGATGGAACACCAGCACCCCCTTCCCAATTTTGATGCAACCCTCTGCAAGAATCTGCTGCATTTCATCCATTGATTTCATTGTGTAGAAGGCACGATTTGCAGGAAGCTTCATTGGAAGCATGATGAAATCTTCTCCTCCAACTTCCTGAAATCGACAAGATACCACGGTACCCATCATGTTCCATGGGACATAAACCCCCCAGACATCACAAACCAAAAGATTATTCCATTGTTTTGCTTTTGATGGTGTCACCCAATGTGGTTCCGAACTTTCCCCTCCTTTTGATCCATCCAGCAAAATCGGTGGCATTGGGGACAGCATAGGACCCGCCAAATGGTATAAAATCTCCGACAGACCACACCAACCTAAACAGCCTTCTCTTGCGAGGATTATGATAAATCTATTAAGCTTCTTCAACCTTCATTCACAGCCTAATAAAACTTCCCAATCCTTCGATCGACATGCCAAGAAAAGGGAATCACCATGAAATCGAATCGTCTCCTTCATTTCCATGCGCATGTCTCTTTAGGAAGCTCTAGAACAGAAACTCTTGATTTTCATCATTATCCCTTTTGGAAATACAATCCTCCTGGGACGACCTTTCCCTCTTTCGATAATAACCAGACCTTCGTCTTCCACAAACAGATCAAACCACTTCATCTCAACCTCCAAATACCTGTGGCCAGGCTTCTGGAATCTCCCCTCCATGCCTTTGATCCTTCAAGAAATTGAAGAAAGCATATAGTACCTCTGATATATCTGACCTAAATGTTTGTGAGATACTGGAGAGTGAAGCAGTAAGTGAGGGATGGACTCCCCACTCCTATAGCACAGGAGGCATATATTTGTGAGGTAGCTGTCCCTCTCCCTCAAGATGTCCAGACTTGATAGTTTGCCAAGCACTGCTATTCAAAGGAAAAATTGTATCTTGTTGGGGACTGGGTTATAGAATATTTCTTTATAGGGAATGTACCTCTGCTGAGATGGATCGAGATATTCATAGCAAGACTTCACCGTGAATTCACCACTCCAATAGCCGGCTGTCCTCTTGACCTGCACAGACCTGACATGCTTCCAGTCTTTTTAACAAGCTAATGATCTTTGGGACATCCCAATCAAAAACCCCCCTCCTCAATATGGGCTGCCATGTTGTCCCCTCCTTTGTTATTATCATGTGTTGCTACCTTAGTTTTTGGATCCACTGCCAAAGCAAATGCCCCAGGGATGCAACTTTTATAGCAGTATCCCCACACCACTTGTCTTTCTAAAGGCTAAACTTGCTCCCATTACCTACCTTATTCCAGATGCATTCTTTCCAACAATTAGAGAATATAAATTTGTCCAAATGACATGAAGTGGGTCTATCTTGTCCATTTGTCCAAGTAAACTTTGCGTTCGTCAAGGGGCAATCCCGAAAGGAACATTGATTAACAAAATTGCCAAAGTCCCATATACTCCTCATAATACGACCCACTCAGTTGTTCTCATGGACAAATCTGATAACATTAAAGTCATCCCCAATCATCCATGGCCCTAGCCATCGCCTTCGAATGCTAAAAAGCTCCTCCCAAAATTCATGATAATTATGAGGAATAGGACCATAAACT
>JAOXJP010000003.1:16803397-16819788 GCA_025762735.1 Platanus orientalis | reverse complement strand
AACACTGCCAAGCCTAAGTGTATTTAGAAAACTACTCCAGCCTAAGATTAGTTCATTTTGTTTCAGGACTTATAGGCCAAGTGTGGCCCACAGTCTTCTAAAGTTTACCTAAATCTAGCCAAATGTGGGCTTAGGTGGTCATTGGGTTGGATAAGTTCTTGCCCATCCATATTGACGGACGGCTAACTGGTGTCTTACTAACGATGGACCTTCTATTTGTGGATGTAATTATTGAAATACATAATGCATGATTGTAATATGTAATATGATTGCACTTAAAATGAGGTTTGACGTTTTTAGGTGTTAGTAATTTTATAGCTTTCCCATTGAAAGGAAAAAGAAAAAAATAATTTACACACAAATTAACAGGAAAATCTTGGAATAGCTTAAACTAAAAGCCCAAACACAACTTGCTAGTAACAAAAAGATCAATACTAAGGAAAATGAAACTAAGCCCAGAAAAACATGTATCATTACATGGGCCATGGGCCTGCTAGCATAATCAGAATCTCATGTTGGTGCTAATCCATTTTCGACCCAGATCCGATGCTACATATCAAAGTTGGGCCTGAAGTCTATATTTGTAGGCTTTATCTAGAATTTTGGACTAAAAACTTATAAATCTTAAAATAAATTGATACTTGAACTGTGCCCATGTATGTCTCAGACAAAAAGATTGGGCTCCAACAAGACCGGTAGCTTATGGATGGAGCCCATTGCCCATGAATCTGGGGAGGGCTCCAATGCTCACTAAATCAGCCTATAAGTACATCTTTGGCTTTTGGACTATGCCCAAATTGCTAATTTAGGTTTGGTAGAAGGTTTCCTACATAGGTTGTCTAGGTTACTTTACAAGATGGTCCCCCCTTTTCTAATCATCTAGAGAGATGATGTGTGGCTAGTGCAGACTATCTGTACTTCCCATGTACAGTGATACTATCTATATTGGCTCTCTATACCCTAAACCCTCTGAATTATAACAATCAAAATAAATTTTATCAAAGAAAAAGATTTGAAAGGTGTAGATCTCTACCAGCCAAGCTGCAGAGAAATCTTTTCATAATCACATGGGCATTTTGGTTAATACAGTTGCATGTTTGTAGGTGCAGTGTATTAGCCAGAATACCCCCCTTATGCCTCTCACCTTTGTTTTTTGTCACATAACTGAGAGCTATTCATCTAAAACTAGTCTAATGATTAGAGGTTCACAGACAAAACATATAGATATCTTTTGAACTGCCACTATGGCTGACCCATGTAAGAAATTGGGCAGGTGAAAATTCGTATGATTCATCTATCTGATTGATAGATTTTTTTTTTATTTTTTATGTAGGTCTTAGATAGATTTTTTTTTCATAGTTCAAGGCTGCGTTTGGTTGTCACCTAGAATAAAACCATATCATTATAAATTCCCATTACATTTGGATGCATAAAATGATGCCTCAAGATGGTCTCATCTTGAGCCATACTGGTTTCTCAATGACAATTAGAATAGTGTCATCTTAGCTTTTTCTGAAATGTTATCATTTATCCTTTTTTTTCTCCTATTTTGGTGATGAATGGAAATAAGTTTATTCCTGCTGAAGAACATATGCACACAGGCCCCTTGGTTTTTGTGCACATAAAATCCGTACACAATGCATGTGTAGGGACTTAGGAGTGGTTGCATCAGCGCCGAAAAATGATAAGCACACGCCACTAAAACTGTAAATCACTTTTCGGTGCTGATGCAAGCACTCTACACACATTGTGCATGGATTCTGTGCATACAGAAGCGAAGCCGGCACACATGATATGACAAACCAAACTGAAATGAAAAGTAGCAATAAAAAAATATAAAATAATTATTTAAATTCAAAGTGAAATGGGATCCACGAGTACTGTCCATTTCCCAATAAGAGTGAGTGGAACACGAGTGACACAAAATGCCTTAATGCAGAGGATACCAATTCCCTAGCAGAACGATTGCTTTCTAGCCATTTATAGTTGCACCAAAATTCCTAATCTCCGTATGGGAAACAGTTGAAGAATTCACCATGCCAACTAATGAACTTTAAATTAGTTTACAAAATGGTGTGAATCATGTGTCACAAATCATTAGTCTATTTGCTGTCTTTATCAAGAAATGAACCACATTAATAAACTTCAAGTATTGCACATGCCAAGTTTATGAATAATACAAATTAACATTGTTTAAAGATTTGATGCTCCAAAATCATGAATCAATGTAAAATTTTGAATGTATCGATGATGAATCATAGTTAGGTACTTGGATTCACTACCGACCTATGATTCACGCAAGTGTGATGTTCGAACCATGACAACTATGTCATGGATCTAAATTTCTTGTGATCATTTGGGCGTATTAGGCATTAGAGTTGTTGGCTCAACTAAATGTCAAAAAATGATTACCAAGCAATGCTTTAACAATTGGACTAAACAAAACTGTGGGACTATTAGATAAAATAAACGTGGAACAAAACTTTGGGTTTTCAAGGATTTGATGGAGACAGTGTAAGAGGGTCATTTCGAGCAATCCTAAGGAGCTCCTTGAAAAGAAAAGGATATGCCCCTTTACCTGGCATATCAGGTAGCCACCATTACCATACATTAGTTCTTATCCATTGATAAAACATTAACAACATAATAACAAAACAATTTCTACTTCTTATCCATTGATAAAACATTAACAACATAATAACAAAACAATTTCTACTTTTCTCCTATGCAATACAAAGTAGCTTATATAAATAATGTGACCCAAATTTTGCAGACATTTACCATTGTTTTTATCCAGACCCATAAGGCAGATATTGTTATAGATCGATAGGATGCAGTGTAACCGACACCAAATAGTTGGGATAAAACTTTGTTATTGTTGATGTTGTTATATATCGATGATATAAACATTTTTAACAGCCAATCATGTGAACCCTTAATAATCCTTTTATCATGTCAAGCATGAATAATGGTAAAAACCTAAAAAAATGGACAATTCGCCCTACAAAAACAATAATTCCTAACCATGATGGCTCAACAATCATGAAAGTGACCAAACATTTGGACACCCTGGACTGATGAACATGAATGTGCTTAGGCGCTGTCAATCTTGTATCATTGCCTATTTGTTCTTTCGGTTTCAGACTCTCTCGATTGAATGGATAAGGTTATGCAAACAGTGTGAATATTTTGTTTGTTATCGATCCACTGTTTGCCTGAGCTGACCCCATTGATTTCATATCCACCCTCTATAGTAAAATAGGATTCTTGTAGCCGATCCCAAATAGTTACCATAAGACTTTATTGAGCTGACTTGAATTGAGTTCTTCAACCAAAGATAGGCCAAAAGGTAAATGAAGTTAGAAACTTTGCAGACTTATATGGTAATTCAAGCTTCTCCCAAGAGTTCACAAGAAGTAACCCTGAAATTTCTACTCATCCAAACCAGTCAAGTTCAATGGTATGCTTTGAACTTATATGCCGATTCGCTAAAATGTTAGACCTATACTCTTTAGTATCATAAATTGGTTTCATTAAACCTTAGCAATGAGATTAAAGCAAATATTCTGTGATAAAAATGCCTCTGTAGTGTATATGGTGAATTACAAACAGACATGTGTCATTTTTGGGGGTAAAAGGGTCCAAAAAAGTGTTCTGTTGAAAAAGTGGGTGGTCAATAAAAAACATCAAATTCAAAAACACATCATGTGTCAATCAATGGCATGTCTTTAGAGGTCTGCCTCAAAACAGACAATCATTCTCTGAGATTATAATAACCATTCAACCAGTAAAGCAGCAATAACCTTTCGTACAATCTGAGTTTTATGGCACCGTATTGAATGGGTTTTTGAGACCGGTCCAGTTGTTCCATGACAGTGGCTGGCCCATCTAAGTGTTCTGTGGATTTCATGTGCCCCCTTAATGAATGCCTATGGCTGGCTCATATGCAGGGGCGGGTACATGGCATTGGAAAGTGAATATCCCCACACCCTCAAAAAAAGTGTAAATCATTTTTTTGACACCATGTATCTGCCCCTGCATATGGGCAGACCTTAGGCATTCGTTAAGGGGACTGTATGAAATCCACCATCTAGTCTGAACTGAGACTACACCAAACCAAAAAAAAAAAAAAAGGTCATAAAACCAGTCAAGATGGTCAAGTGATGGGAGTTGCAATCGATCCTAACTAACCGGTCAGACAACCCTAACCCGGTTCAACAATGGCTTCAGGTCGTATCAGTTTCTCAGGTGGGGTTTGGTTTCACCCCAGCCCACGGCAAGTGAGTGGTCTCATGTGGCTAATGCTGACTAATAATCTCGATAGCCCATGTGTACAGTGCTACCATCCGGTTCTAACCCTAAACTCTATGAATTATAACAACCAAACTAACTTTTTAACAAATAAATAGACCTAATACAGTGTGAATCCTCTACCAGCCAAGCCATAGAGAATCTTCACGAAATCAAATTGGCATTTTGGTTAATACACTAGTTTGTTTGTTGGTGCAATGTTTGAACCAGCATATCCCTTTGATGCTTCTTCTCACCTTGTTTTTGTCATATGGCTGAGAGTACTGGGCAAAAAATTTCACATGATTAGAGGGTTCAGAAACGAACATATGGATATCTTTTGGACCATCACCAAAGCTGACCCGTGCAAGAAACTGGACAGCTGACATGGTTTATCCATCTGATTGATAGAAAAAAAAATTCTGGGGTTTCTGGGGGTTTTTGATACAATAATTTCCGTTATCCAAGACTGTGATTGGTTGCCACCTGGATTGAAACTATTTCATTTTAAATTTTCATAGTATTTAGATGCATAAAGTGATACTCTAAGATGAATTCTCTGGAGTCATACTAAGAGTGAATAACCAAATCTCCCAACTTAGAAAGCGTATGGATAAACTTATTTACAACAACTTGTGTTTTTGCGTTTGGTTTGCAAATTAAAATGTTACATATGCATAAATCATAAGTAGGAGAGAGAGAATAGAGAATTGACTTATTTTTAAGTTGGGATCGAACAACTTATCTAGTAAGTTGATGCAAAATTTTTGATGGATTGAATCCTATAAATATAAATAACTTATTTGTTTAAGTCAAAAGTCAATTATAAATTTATTCAAATGCTACCTTGACACCCCAGTCTATAGGAACATTGCTCACACCTGGGGCCACTAGAGGAGCCAGGTGCAAGTCCACAACACATGCAATAATATGTTTGGAAGAATACTTTTACTTTCACGGAATTGAAACTCATGAGTTAGCTTGCTTCTAATACCATGTTATCAGTGAACTAACCAAATCTCTCAAAACTTAAGATGTTAGGAGATATATGAGTTAATATTCTTATATTTCTACACTCCCCCCTAGGAGGGACACTCCTCAATAACAAATGTGGGGGAGCTTGATGTGAATCCATCGAAGATTTGAACTTGCAATCTAACCTTGATTTGATACCATATTAAGAGTGAATTAACCAAATCTCAAAAAACCTTAAGGTGTTAGGATATATAGAAATTAATATACTTCAACACCCCCTCAATAAAAACATTGTCATCTCCTGGAAACACTTAGAGAACTAAGTACAAGTCCACAACGTATGCATACACATGTAGTAATACGTTCAGGAGAATGCCTTTATTTCCATAGGATTTGAACTCGCAAACTAATTTGACTCTAATGTGTTAAAAATAATTAATCAACTTTCCCAAAACCTTAAGGTGATAGGAGAGATATGAGTTAATATATTTATTATATTTCAACAATTACACTAGGTTCTTAATGAAAATTAGAAATAAGATATCATTTATGCTATTTATATTGATGGACAGAAATAAATTCATTTTTCGCAAAGTTCAAACACCCACAAATGATATGGCAAACCAAAATGAAATGTTTCTATTTATGGTGGAACAAAATGCAACATAAATGAATACAGATGATATGGCAAACCAAAATGAAATGGTTTCATTTAAGGTGGCAACCAAATGCAACATTAATGAATTCAATAACAATGAAACTAATCATCGAAGCATAGTAAATTTTGCATGGCCTACATTGATGTCTAGCAGTTCAAAGTTGTGCCGAAAGTCCAAATCTCCCTAGGGACCACTGCTACCAAATTCAACATGCTGACCAATGAACTAGGAATTGATTCACTATGAATAAATTCACAAAACAACGTGAATCAAGTGGCACAAATCTCTAGTCTCTCATTTTTCTTTATCACCGAAAGGATTAATGAGCTGAATGAATAATATTCATCTACTGCACGTACATACCAATTTCCTAAACCCTTAAGGGCCTGTTTGGCAGCCACCTGTAATGTAATAATTTCATGAGTTTCTCAAGGCATTTGTAGCCATGAGATGGTTGTTTCTTAATGAACACATTCAAGTTTATACTGATTTGTGTACTACGATTAGAAATGAAGTCATCTTAGGTTTTTCTATAAAATGAAATGACTTATGTTATTAAAGTATAAATCGCTGCAAATCTAAATGAGTTCAGTACAAACCATCTCGATGTGGCTACAAAAAAACTTGCAAAACTCAAATGAAATGATTTCATTACAAGTGGCTGCCAAATGCACCAAACAATTTGACAACCCAAATTCATCAATCAATGTCACAAGTTGAATGAATTGGTAATGAATCATGTGTAGTTACTTGGATTGGCTAGCCAACTAAGATTCACGTGTGTGTGAATCAACATCAAACCATAGCAGCTATGTTATGGTCCTAAGTTTCTTGTGATCAAATGGGAATATTAGGCATTAAGAGTTGTTGGTCCAACTAAATGTCAACAAACGGTTACCCTCCTTCCCTTCCTGTTTTAAATAAAGGGAACCTAACAAACCCGAGGGCTGCCCTAGAGTTTCCCTTATTTCAAATACAAGAGCAGGGACTGCAGGAGGAATGATCTCCATAAGCCAACTTGCTAAGTTGGTAAAGTCTAGGCACTCCAACCGTAGACCTAGGTTCAAAACCTGTCTTGATCACCTACTAATAAAGTAACCACTAATGTTTACCTTTCTTGGGGGGAACCTGCACCAATTGCTACAGGCTTCGCAGATTTGTATGGCTGAGCCATGGGTTGAATCACCTTCTAGTATTGTTATAGGAACAGGGATAGCATACAACGTCCCGTTATGAAAAGAAAATATCTGTTAGCGTAACACCCTTATCCATGGAAATCTGGATACGAATTTTGAAGCTGCTCTCACTTCTTCCAACTCATTATCCCAGTAAGCCAAACAGCAGATAAGCACTTATCACTAGACTTGGGCATTATACTCAACTAAAACCATCACTCTGGACTAACTGGTGGCCAATCCTTGGTCGCAGCTCATAACTCATACCACCCTTGACGGTCTCAACCATCAGCTAATGCAGTATATGACCACTGACCTGAATGCATCTATCTTGTTCAACTGAAAGCTCTTACTTAGACAACTTATATTGGTCTTCTTGACCGATGTGATCTTCAGAGTGGGGAAAGGTTTTCTTAACTATTGGTTAATCAGGCATATCAAGTAGCCATCAACACTGATAAATTGGTTGTTGTCCATTGATAAAAGATCAAGAAGTTAATAATGTCACCATTATTTTTGCAGAATTACCATTTTTATTTTGCAAGCCCATATGATAATATTTGTTGAAATGTATTTGGTCTATAAACTCTAACCTCTCATACAACCTTAGGATTATTTGAAATAGGGTTAATTGCTTTATCTAATATGGTATTAGAGCAGGTTTTAGGTCGCAAGTTCAAATCTCCCTATAAATACAATTATTCTCTTGGGCTCTCTGTGCACATTCATGCAAGTTTTATGGACTTGCACCTAGGCCCCTGTGCCTTTTTTTTTTTTTGGTTAAAATGTGCATATTGGATTAACTGATTGAGATAGTTACATCTCGCTCTTTAGATAGTGTTATAGATTTCATACTTGCATCAAATGATTCAGATTTCCATTAACCTCCTTGTTGTTGCCTTTGTAGCCATGTAATTTACTATCTTGTTGCCGCTTCTAAGAACATATGAGATTGTGGTTGCAAAGTTTAACAAAGACTGGCAATTTTAAATGATCTTCACTATCCTTTATGGTGGTTTAGCATTCTTTTCTTGCAAGAGCTTTGTGACATTGTCCATCTCCTATAACCTTAAGATTATTGGAGAGATGGTTAATTGATTTATTTAATGATATTGCTATAGATCTAGTGGGATGGCAAAACAGGATTCATGTAACCGACTCTAAATCGGGGGATTGGACTACATTATTGTTATTGTTGTTATTGTTGTTGTTATTGTTAGGTATTAACCCAAATATTGTTAACAGATTTAGGTTGAAGATACACATTTTTAGTGGCCAATCACATAAAACATTAATAATGCATTCATCATTTCATGCATGAATAACGGTTAAAAACGGACGAATCCAACGAAAGCAATAATTCAAAACCATGTTTGGTCAACAATCATGAAAGTGACCAAACATTTGGACAGCCTGGACTGATGAGCATGGACGTACTTAGGAGCTGTTAGTTTTTCATCATTACCTATTTGTTCCTTGTGTTTCAGGCTCTCTCAATTGAATGGTTGAAATTATGCAAACAGTGAATATTTTGTTTGTTACCAATCTATGGACACTCTGAACTAACCCATTGATTTAATATCTACCGTTACATTGGAACAGAATTCGTATACCTGACCCCAAATAGTTGAGATAAGGTTTTTTTCAACTGAACTTTCTAACGAGCGGTTTCGTGATATGTTCTGAACCACCAGGGTGTTGGGTGACACATGGTGGAAAAAGAAAAAAAAAAAAATGAACCACCACATGTTGTGACCTGGTCAGTGCTGGGTGTTTTTTTACTTTTTTGACATGTGTCACCCAACACCCTGATGCTTCAGTGTTGTAAGTTTCAACTGCACGAAATCTTAGCCCTAGGTTTTTATTAGAACCCAAGATGGTTTTGATAGTGTTAGGGTCGTGCTCAGTTGCAATTGGGAAGGGTTGACCCCTCCATATATAGTTATACTTGATAACCCCAATAATCTCTCTCTCTCTCTCTCTCTCCCTCTAAACATGGGACAAAGCATGCATCAAGGAAAAAATAATGGAGGTGATGGTGGATGTTGGTCAATGAATAAGAAGTATACAAAGCAGTGAGGTCACGGCACAGTCTTGAAAAGGTGCATGTTTCACAGGTTCTATGAACATCTCCACCTTTCTTCAAACATGTAGTCTACTAAGCACAATAATAATAGCATCAGCAACGGCAACAACAACGACTAATTTAATCTGTTTGTCTTAGTTTGTATGTTACCAAACCAAATGCTTAAATCATGGGTTATTGTTTTTTCTTTATTTGGGTGTGATTACCAGATAAGAAAGATTTAGAGAGAGAGAATTGAGAAAGTCAAAAAGCCTTTCTTTTTCAGATTTCAACCCCCTCCAACCCTTTCATGTTCATTTCTCCCTTTTTTTCCGTTTAATTTCACAATCATTCCATCTTGCGTGTAGAAGATGGCAGCTCCCCCTAGTGGGAATAGACTCATACACACATCATATGGCATGCTTCACTCTTTAATCATATTTTTTCTTTCTTTAATTAGTATGTAGCCCCATCCGTACCATCATCTCCATTCCTCAGCCCATAGCTTATTATTAATTTATTATTATTAATTGTAACCGTAGCTTATCTACAAGTTTATTGTCACATTTCAAGGGAATCGTTCTGCACTACTCCCCTGCAACAACAACTAGTTGTACATTTCCGGGCAGCCGGGTTTTTGCATTGAACCGGATTGTGCGGTTTTGTGGGTATTGAGCAATGTCGAACCGATGATCTTGCATCAAGTCATCCTGGATTTGCTGTCCCCCTTAGTGAACGCCTATGGTCCACCCTCTACACACATGACAACAAAAAAGTGTTAAACACTTTTTGAGTGGGTGATTTTCACTTTTGGACCCCATAACAGACATCAGGGGGCTGAATATCAGTGCCTAAAAGTGACTCAGTTTTTGGGGGGTGCTTATCACTTTTCAGCACTGAAGTGTTTACCTCCTAATGCCATTCTAATACATCAGGAAAAACAGATTTTTGTATGAAATCTTTTCCACGTGTCTACCTCTAATGCCATTCTAATACATCAGGAAAGACAGATTTTCGTATAAAATCTTTTCCGCATGTCTACCTCCTAATGCCATTCTAATACATCAGGAAAAACAGATTTTCGTATAAAATCTTTTCCACATGTCAGCATATATACCGACCTTAGGCATTCGTTAAGGGGACACATCGAATTCATGGGGATCCCAACTTAATCAATCCACTAGGGTGGCCGTGTCCCAGTGCTTTTGGATTGACCATGGTTCGGCCTGTTTGTAACTAGTGCAAGGTCATGGGGCCCACCTAGTTGGTCCTTCTACACACCATAAGATGCCTATACCCATGGATTCACCTATCAATTTCATTAAAAATGGTTTCTTTTTTTTTTTTTTTGTGGTAAATACTTAAAAATGGTCATTGATTGAAGTATCAGATTGATTTATACGTGTTGATTTAATTGAAAAGCAAATTCAAATTATTGTAAGGTTTTCACATAAAAAGAAAGGCCAGTGGCATGGCATGAGCAAAGATTGAAATGGTACTTGTGTGTAAGGTGATTCAAACAGATAAAAGTAAAGCAAAGACTAAGTACAAGTCTAATAAGAATTTCCTGTATATTTTTTTCCAAATTAGATATAAAAGGCCAACAAATACAAGGCAGCAGTATTTCCTATGTTCAGGAAAAAAGGACAAAAAAAAAAAAAAGAAGAAGAGGGATTTCTTGAATAATTATCTTTTCTTTCTGTCATACTAAATATCTTCCCCCCACAAACCCCAAAAAAGAAGAAGGTAGCAAAAATACCCAACTTCAAAATCCCCAGCATCAGACAAATCCACTAACAGAAACTATTAAATAAATTTAAAAAAAAATCTAAAAGTCCAGGTATTTACAGAAGAACCCTCAAACAGGAGGAGTTTTGGATGGATGGATGGATTGATAGATCCTGGCTCATGAAGCAGCAGATGGGTGGGTATGAGCATGAGAGAAGGGATAGCCCCTGGGTTTGGTGAGTGAAAAAGTAGTGGCTTTAGGTGAATCAGTGGTGGCGGATGGGGTGGTAGAGGTGGTGGCGACGCGCTCACAAGAGGGGCACATGGTCAGGGTGGTGGCCGGAAGTTGCATGTAGAAGGGGTGGGAAGTCTTCAAAGCTCTCAACTCTTGCAGTTCTTTCTGTAATCTCCTATTTTCCTCCGTCAGTGTCTCGCAGCACCGCTTTAAAAACTCACAGTCCACCTCCGTTTGCTTCAGCTTAGTCCTGTGATTTTTTCAGATAAAAGAAATTTCAAACCCGTTTACCAAAACAAAGTCTTAGTTTGAATCAAAACCCACCACAAAATCGGAAGAAACATAATCACAAATACCTGGCTCTTCTGTTCTGGAACCAAACTTCTACTTGGCGAGGACGAAGATTAAGCTGCTTTGCAAGAGCAAGTTTCTGTTTCTGCAACAATCAATAAAGAAAATGTTAGAAATTTTTTTTTATAGAGCAGAGCTCTCTCTGTCTCTCTTTCTGGGTTTTTACTTACTGGGTTGAGAGTATTGTGCTCTTTGAAGCTTTCTTCAAGAAAAGCTGATTGTTCTTTTGAGAGTCTGAGTTTCTTCCTAGTGAGACCGTTCTCCTCTTCATCACTCGCTCTCGAGGAAGTTCTCTCTGTCTCGATTTCATTCGCGGCGGCTTCTCTGTCTCTCTTAGTCCCTCCACAACCGCCTCTAAACATGGAGAAATCCATCTGAAAAGACGAGACAATACTGTTGGGAGAAGAGACCGCCGCCCCATCGTCGGCCTCCTCCGCCGACGGCAAGCGATTCACGTCGAACCCTCTCGCCGCTGCCCCCAATTGACCCGAGGAACCCCCATCCGAATCCCCTGCAACAATCAAAACCATTGGCCAAACCCATCAAAACCCATGTCTTAAAAACCCCCAAACGCAGACCCAAAATCGAAAATTTTGAAGATAAATGAGTGTTTAATGAATCTGGGTTTACCGTTTTCAGTTGGCCATGGAAGCCCAAGTTGAGAAGAAGGTGGGGTACGATGAACAGGACCAGGAGGAAGAAGATCAAGCTGAACGGGTGGATCTGCAGATAACCTTCTTTCCTCTCTTTCTTCCCTATCTTTTCTACCTACTCCTTCATCAAAATCACCTTTTTCTTCTTCTTTTCCATTCATCCCAGCAACTCCTAAGCTCATGCAAAACCCTAAACCCTTGCTCCCAATCCTACTAGCCTTCCCCATAAACCCAAACGGCTTGGAAGCCTCCCCTAAGCTCAGACCCAACTCCATATCTGAAACACAGACCACAACAAGAACACAAAGAGATGGGCTTGGATTGAAAAAAACTACTTAAAAAGAGTCTTTATAGAGACCCTATCCGATCTCTTATTATTAAAATCATATTCACAAATAGTCCTTTTTTCTTTTGTTTGACCAACAAACCCAGGTTGACAATCACACGTGAAATCCCTTTAAATAAACAAGATTTTAAGAAAAAAACGAAAAAGGAAGGAAAATTGCAGAGAGAAAGCGCATAGTTTTTTTCTTTTTAATTTTTTGCTTTCATTCACTTTTTTGTTTTTTAAGAATAGAGGGTCCTAAGAATTAAATTTTTTGAAACAGAAGAAATAATAAAGAAAGAAGAAGGCAAGTTAATCCCCTCTTGACCAAACCACACCACTCCACCATAAACAGCACAGCAAGGCTCAATCAATACAGTTATTATTCTTGTGCTTTTTAATTATTGCTTTTTTGTCTATATACCCCACGTCAGCTATATATCCGGATGAAGAAGATTATTGTAAGATTTTGTTTATTTTTGAGGTTTTCATTCAATTATCATTTTGATCAGACGGTCCTTAGTCATCCAATCAAGTTGATTTTCTGACCCACTAACTTAGTCATAACTGAGCAAATGGGTAGAGGTTATGGCTGAGTTTGGTAACTCTCCCTGATTTCATCTCTCAATTCCTCCTAATACCACCAAAAATGCATTCTTTGGGGTGAATTCCAATATGAGAAACATGTTTGGTTTGGTAGAAGATAAAAATTAAAAAACAATTGAAATCTTGATGAAAATGTTTAAAGATATAATAGAATGAATAAGGAAAAAAAAAAAAAAAAAAACACAAGAATCAAAAGTCAAAATTAGAGAAGCTATTTTTTTAAGCTTACAAAATTTTATTTTAAATATGATTTTGGGATTGGAATTAAAAATGAAAATGTAAAATTATCAAATGTCATTTTCACGTATTTTGATATTTTAGAAACAAAAAAAACGAGAATCACTTCTCGAGAGTGTTGGTATTTTGATTAATATAGGCAGATTTATTTTTTCTTTATTTACAAATTTCTCCTTTTTAAAACTTATGTGTCACGAAATGATTGGTAGTGATTAATATCTCTCCAGTAAAACTTGGGATAGTTGGTATTTTTGGTGGTTGTTGGGAGATGAAACAAAGTGACTCTATTAAGAGTGCTGGCGGACCAACCAGCACAACCTGTGTCTTTCCTTGCCGGAAATGTCCCGTCGTTTTTATTGGTAAAGAGAGGAAACAGCTTCGAATATGGACGAGGGTTAGAGGAATATGAACAATAAATATGTTCACACTTTAGGAGTGGATAGACACCCCCTAACGATTAGGTAGATCCCTTAGGTCCGCCTTGGCATCAGAGGCTGATACAAGTGTCAAAAATTGAAAGCATCCCCCAAAGAGTGTAAATCACTTTTTCAGCCCTATGTGTTGGCTCCTAATGTTGGTTTGATCTGACTTAAGGGGTTACACCAAATCCAAGGCTGTTCCATTGAACAATAATAGGATCCTCTACCATAAATAAGATAAATTACCGTGCATTGTCTATCACACAGGTACACAAAATTTAAAATGTTAACCAAATTTGAGCTTAAACTTAATGTGCACATGTGGGGATAAGGTACGGATATCAGTTTTTCCTGATGTATTAGAATGATATTAGGGGGCTGACACATCAATGCTGAAAAGTGACTCTTACTTTTTGGGGGTGCTTATCACTTTTCAATGCTGATGTGTCCACCCCCTAATGTCATTCTAATACATCAAGAAAAGTTGATTTGCGTACCTTATCTTTTCCACATTGGAGAGGTACCGTGGCAGTACCAATTTGCTCGCATGCAATATGATGCCAGATGGAGAATATTTTGGTAAATACACAAATATTTTTCATTTACTATAAACACCATTCTCTAATTCCTATGCATCTCCTAGAACACCCTTAGTTAGGAGTCATTTAATTTGATTGATACTAGCGTTATGTAACTTTTATTGAACTGAAGATTTCAAATCTTTCCTTTTCTCTATTCGTCTTTGTTGTTTTAATTTTTGAACAAGATAAGTACGTGTCGGGACCATGTGGTCCCGGGCGCATACAATTGGGTCAGGAAGAAGGTGCTGATCGGCAATATCTAGGAATATGCGGTCATGAGGTCACAGATGTCATGCTTTTAGGATCATGGCAATAATTGAAGTCATGCAGACTTTAATGATAGGTTGGAAGATGGTAGAGGGGGGAAGGAGGAAGAGATGAGATGGGAGTAGCATTAATTCTGTGGTGGTGGGAAATGACCCTACCACCACTTCCCTTCTCCCTCATCACGCCCTTTTGATAAAGAAGAGGTTTTCCCATCTTTCAACACCCCTTCTCTCTCTCTCTCTCTTAGTCCTTATTGAAAATTTAAGGGGGTCTTAAAAATACTCTACCATCATAAATTTGAGATTGAATCATTTTTATTTCAAATAGAGAAAAGTCTCTCGACACCAATGCTTGACAAATGATAATTTGTCACAAGTTGATATAAGCTTGCTAAGGATTGTCTCCATTTAAATGGGTATGAATCAAATTTTCTTAAAATTGTGTACCATCTACCATCTAAGTTTTCTTATGCAAGCAATTATAACCAAATTGATTACAATTCCACCTAAATTGTGCATTAGAGGTTCCTTTTTTTGTTTTTTTGTTAGGGTCATTGGGGACCCCTTGACTGCTGCACTCATAGCACTGGTTCCACATCGCAACAAGAAAGAGACAACATCACACATTGCAGAAATGCTGTCAAGGGGATTCAACACCTAGACTCCCTTGTGGGAAGACTACAACGCAGCCATTGGAGCAGTTGGGTATTAGCCATCATAAGCTTTGATATGACTATTATTTGTTGTTCTTTCACTCTAAAGTCTCAAATTAATGTTTAGTTTGTTTATACAAGATGGGAAAAGCGATCAGTAATTAAAAAGGATTCCAATCCAATGGTTCTGAATCCCACTTCTTTATAAATTGGAGAAGGCACAAATTTATTTTGGAAAAATATTATTGTTACTTTCTCTACATGACAACAAATCCCCTTCCAAAAAAAACAAAACAAAAACACAACAAAACAAAATCAAAAAACAAAAACAGAAAGAATAAATAAATAAAATAGACACCTAACCCCACCTTGTGATGTTGGGCCATTGTGATCCCTCAAGCCACGGGAGAATCTCTTTCAAATCTAAGGTGAAAAAGACCTGTATTGGTGTGCCCAAAGTTGTGAGGGCACTCTCGTAATTTGACATATGTGGTATAATGTTTACTTTTCCGCCACCACAGACGTGGTCTGCTTGAAGTTTATCGGAGATATAGCACTCTAGGAGCTTTGATTTGGTACGAACAAAATGGCATCAGAGGCAGCCACATCAGTGTCAAAAAAGTGACTTAACACTTTTTTTGGGGGGGCCTTTATCACTTTTTGGTGCTGATGTATCAGTCCCTGATTCCATTTGCACCTATTCATTCATGGATATTCTTTGAAGCATTCATTAGTATATATGCATGCCACCGTGTCCAGCAAAGAGATATTGGCAACAAACAGAAGGGTCTTACAGTAAGTAACAAGGAGATAATTTTTCAATATTTACTAAAATACCCTTTTTAAGACGTGCCTCACGTACGTACTACATTACTTTTCCTTGAGAGAGAATCTGAGATTTCCTTCCGATTAAATAAAAGAAAAAAAAAAAAAGAGGAAAGAAGCGTCAAAGTCAAGATGGGGCAGATGGTGGCGTGCGCCTGATGTGCACAGCGAGGAGAATCACGTGACGAAGGCGTGGGGAGGGAAGATTCGATTGGAGGGAGGGAGGGGCAGAGAGATGACGTGGGCCAATGGGGGGAGTAATGGAGAGGAAACGCAAATGATAACTGCTGCGGCGGAAAGCGAGGGACAGCTGCTTGTCCAGAGGGGACAACTCCCACACCAACAATC
>JAOXJP010000003.1:16779072-16795786 GCA_025762735.1 Platanus orientalis | reverse complement strand
TGTGTATAAGAGACAGCCTTTTTGGGTTTTCTTGTTGGCTTTCATTTTCTTGTTCTTCTGTCTTTTTTCACCTCTTTGGTGATTTTTTTTTTCTTTTCTGTTTTGTCTTTAATAAATTGATATTTTACCTCTAAAAAAAGTGTTCTACTCTTTTTTATTCTAATAAAATTCTTTGTTAATTTTAAAACAACAAAGCCATGTCTCGTCTGATGCACAAGGAAGTTTGAAAGTTGGTTAGTTATTCATTCATCTATTGTAAAATAGAAGGGAAATATGAAACCATTCTCTCAATCTCTTTAATATTCATTAGTTTTCTCTGAAGGCAAATTAGAGTTGTCATTCAATGGTCCATTTAATGGGCTGATTCCATGTAGTAGTTCTTGATGAGAATATCTTGCCATGTGGAACCTTAAAGTGTACTAGCATATGAGAAGGGTCCCTGTGAGCTTATACATGGACTAGGAGGCATTTGAAGTTCACTACTTTGATCCAGGACTAATATGAAGGAGTTTTGAGTTACTTGCTATTTTTGAGGCATGTGGGGCTCACTTTCAATATTTGTGGGGCCACATGTGTGTGCTTGCATGAAAGACATGTTGCTAGACCTTTATTTTATGTTTTTGTTTTTATTTTGTAGTTTTTATGTCACTTTATTTTAGTTTATAGACTTGATTTTATGTCTAGTGGAGTTTAGGATGCAGTTGGTATTTTTATTTTTATGTTGGGTGTAAGTCGAAAAGGCCCAAATAAGCCTAATTTTTGGCCTAGCCGACCACCAAAGGGACGATTTCCTCTCTATTTCTTTTGTTTTTTTATTTTTGTTTTGGCTTCTATTTTATGTAAATAATGGGTTTCAACTCTAATTTTAATTTATAAATAAGAGGGAGGGACCTCATGGTCGACTACCCTATTTGATTCAAATTTTTTGAAAGCTATTTTGCTCCCTTCTCTTCACACAGCTGAAGTGCTCTCTTTCTCTTGCATACCAAGCTTGAGACATTGGTTGGTGAGTTCCAAGGGTGAGGATTGGTGATTTTCCTCAAGGTATCTATCTCCTTTATCGTCTCTATCATCTTCCCCTTACCTTCTTCTTTTCGATACTTTTTTACTGGTTTTCTACTAAGAATTTGCTGTCCACATAAGAAAAACCCACTCCATCATCTTCACAAACCCTCCAAACACCTCCATATCCCCTCTCCTTCATCCCTACTTGCTCTTCCGCCAACCGGCCACCACAACCCATCATCTTCCTTATCTATTTTCTGGTTTTCTTGCTGCCCACAGTCCACCACCCACCTCCACCTTCATCCATAACCTTCATACGACACATACCATCAAACCCAATCACTCCATATAGTCTCTATCCCAATTGGTCATCCTACCTCACCCCTTTTCAGTCCATCACCTAAACATCATCTCCTTCCATCTTCATCAACCGGCTAACCAAAATACCCCAGAAAATTTTTGGATTTCTTATAAAGAAACCCCATAATAGCTGCCAAAAATTTTCAAGCAGCTATTTGGTTGGGTTTTTAAATCTTTTGAAGAGGTAATCCCACCCCTTGACCTGCGGTTACTATAAGGATACATACTTTGGGTTTTGATAGAAAGGAAAACCAAAACCCATGCACTTACCCCATTTGGCCAGACTGGTTTCTTTGAGTGTTTGAGTTTTCAGTCAAAGAAACTATTTTCTCATGCATCCGGCTGTACTTGGAATCAATACTTGTACCAAGGAACAAGTTGGTTTTTATTTGAATAGAGCTTGAAGGAAATTTTTGGTTTTGGCACATTTAAATTTTCTGCCTTGGAGTTACTTGCTGTCCAAGCGTTTGAAGAAATTTTCAAGAGTGGTTTATTTGAAGAATTGAGGCTTGATGTTTGTGGCCAATCAGAGGATTGCTTTGGGAGGTGTTTTACAAGGCTATTAAGGTTCATTGGCTCATTGAAAGTCCTCTCTACACTTCTATACATTACTTGTGTACTGCTGCCCAAGTATTTTCTTTACTACGTAAGTGTTTTGGAGCTTCATTATCGCTCATATTGGCCTGTAATAATTGCTGCCAGCACCCTATACCAGTCCCCCATATTGCCTTGCATCATCTAGTACCTTCTTCCCTTACTTGTGGAGCCTTTTTATTCGCTTTACACTCGCTTAGCACCCTTTATTACTTGCTGGCAGCCCCTCATACATGCTTAGCCTATTTTCTAGTCCCTTTTAGTAGGTTTTACACATTGTTTTGTTTAGCTATTCTCTAATTTAGGAGGTAGTTGATTACTTGAGTATTTAGGCACTAGTTTTTATTATTTATATGCTTTTATCTTGTTAGGCTGATTAGATTCATTGCTAGTTCCCTTTATTGATTACTTTTAGTACTTGATTAGAGTAGGAATCTTGTTTATTGTTGGATTTGCTAGTGTTATTTACTTGTGGATCTCTTTGGATCTGCATTTTCTCATGCATGCTACATCAGTTCTCTTCTTGCTTTTACTTAGGGGAATTTGAAGGCGAGGAATAAGAAGGTTTTGCAAAAAATATGTTTCCTCTCCATGTGAAATCATGGGAAATGTAAAGGTATTGGTATCCTATTGGGTGCTCATCTCCAGGATCTCAAGGGTGTGAATATGGGCTAAATTCCAACACTGGTTTCCTGTCCATGGTGATTTGGTGGTGGCTTGGTAGCATCTAGGGAAGAAGTGCCTAAGCTTAATTTTGATGTTAACTCACTTCGCAACCTGGTAACCTCAGGTATTGGTGGAATGATTGTAAAGGGAGGACTGTTCATGTTTATTTGTGTCTGGTCAGGGTTTGTGACTCCAGAAAAACTGAAACTTAACCAAATGCTATTAGTGTTGTAGTTACTTTTTCTTTTCTTTTCTTTTCCCCCCTTGCTGGTACTTGGTCCTTTTAATTGTTACTGATAAATGAAAGGAACTTGAGAAGGGCGAGAGAATCTGATGGGCTTGGATAGGTCCAATTGAATGGTTGGTTTCTTGACCCTTTAGAAGTATGACATATGGAGGCAGAGGCGGAGACAAATAGCTTTTTCCTGTGTTTGCCTCCTGATTTGAGCATTTCTCATACACGAACAAAAAAATACTCAAACTGTTTCCAATGTGTTGGTCAAGTTTGTTAACAGTGACTGCAACTTCTGCTTTCTACTGCTAATACTGATTTTCTCAGTAGACAAATGATGCTCAAGTTCGACATAATGTGAAGTGAACATTTATTAAATTGTTTTCTTAGTTTTCCTCATTTTACTTATTGATATTTTACTTGTTTCTATTTGTGCTTTTAAATGGAGAACCTTTATATAATAGAGGATGCTTGTTATATATCACGTGATACCTAAACTGAAAAACCTTTTTGATTGGAAGGATGTCGTTCAGGGTGGGGCAGCTTTCTCACACGTGTCTGCACGACCACTGTTTACTCCACATCAGGCCCATTTGCCAAAGCACCAAGGTATGGATTAACACAACTCTGTAAGTCCATAATAAAACATTCGATTGTGGTGCAAATACTTCCGTGTTCTTTAAGATTACTCATCCCATTTAATTGCATACATAGATGAATGCGCACTATAGGTGTGTCAGAGACACATATAGCAGGGCTTTTGCAACTGGCCAATTGACTCATCAACATCAGCCATTAATTCAGGGGACCATATATATATATATATATATATTCTGGGGACCATATTAAAAATTTTCATGAATTGACAAACCATCAATGGAAGTGCTGAAACTTCCGATATAATGGAGGCAGTTAACCATCAGAGAGAAGTTATATCCAAGCTTTGGATGGCCTAGTCAGCATGGATTTTGGGACTATGGTCTATCGAAGAGGTGGATTTCTGGCTTAGCCATCTTGACCGATGAGTTGTTTTTTTTTTGAGAAAGATAATGTAATATATTAGCCAAACAAACAGGGAAAGCAATAAAATAGCATGAGTGATGCTAACTAAAAAACACCACAGAGAGGCTAAACATCATGGAAAATTGGTCAAGACTGTTGAGTTGGTAGGACATGTATGTAGGTTGGGTGTTCAGCACGATAATCTCTAGTTTTTGGTGTTCTAAAACAAATTTTTTCAGAAAATGCAATGTGCTTGTTACAGAAGGGGTTGCTTCTGATTTCCCATTAACAAAATTTGGTCAGTTATAATTAGGAAATCTTAGATATTGTTTGGCAGATTGTAAGAATGGTCTTTCAACATACCCAAAACATGTGAGACACGAGTGGTGGTGGACCCACCATTTGATGGGCTACCCTACGAGATGATAGGATTCTTAAGTTCATTACTATTTATTGATCTCATTAATTTGGATAGTTGAAAACTATTGTGGAGAGCCAGGGAAAGGGCCTGTAGAATTTCTGCTAAGGTCCTACGGAATGTCTCCTTAGTGTACTAACGAATCTTAGGTCTGCCCCATTGTATGAATGCCACACATACCAATATGTCTCTGGTAAGCCATAATAGATAGGACCATCCTGATGGTCTATCCAACATTAAATCTCTTATTCTATGCCCTTTTATGAATTATGTTCCAATTTCGAGTACAAGGGATTGGCTTTTTTGGGCTGGTTTTCTGGTCAGGTTGCTTTTTGTCAACCAAAATTTTCTATGATCGCTTACGGAATCAGTTATTCAATTGTAGGAAATGGAGCAGCCCAAGCATTGCAACTGTGTGTAGCTCCACCTTTCGCAGCTGGTGGACAGCAACCCTTTGCGGTGCCAACACACATCCCATTTTCGCAGTCATCCTTCCCCATTATTCATCCAATTCCAGTACCGGGCACCAATGGTCTCTTCAGCAGTAAATTGCCTTGAGTCTATATCCTTGATTAGCCTTACCTAGATTTTGATCGAAATTAGGGTTTATTATTCTTTAGGAAAGGATTACCAGTTGGAAGCTCTAGTTGTTTGTGGTGGCACTGTAATTGTTTGTTAGTGAGGGGTTGAACACTGTAAGGTTGGTGTTTTCTTCCCTTTTTTTCCCCTCTTTTCTTATTATAAATGAATGACTGCAAAGGTTAGTTTAATAATGAAGCTTTATTGTTATTAAAAATTGGTGATGATTCTTTCTGTAAGAATGGAAATTTGTGGGTTTATAAGATTTTGATGATGGTAGAAATTTGGAGCTTGTATAATTGATATTAAAATAGAAGAGCCTTAAATGAAGATCTTCACAATTTTCATTGCTCTAGAAGAGAGCACAAGTTTCTATAGGTTCTAATTTGCTGTAAGCTGACGTAATACCAAATTTGTCATTATAACAAACAATAAGGCTTAGATAATATGTTGTTCACCTGATAGTCCATAATTAAAGTCTACATATGGCATAGCCATTTGAGGGAAGCAGTTCAACCATGCCACATATAGACTACTTGAAGCTAGTATATTATCTTCAATGTATGAAAGAAAAAGAAAAAAAAAAGATGGAAAGGGGGGGGGGGGGGGTTAAAAATTATGAGTGTGCATGTTTAGTCTTACTTGATTGTGGGCTAATGTTATCTTATATCCTATCAGACTGGTTTAAGGTCAATGAAACCTGTTTTAAGATAATATCCTTATGGAAACCGTTCAGATAATGCACATACTAGCAGAACTATATACCTTTTAAATGGTGGAGCACCTCCTTGCTTCCAATTTTTTTTTACGGGGCTCATTCTTCTGGATCAGGAGGATTGCAGTTAGAAATTTGGTCCAAGGGAAAAATGTATTACTCAAGGTATAATTTGATTTCAACAACCGAAGACCCAGCCAAATTTTGGTATAAAATACTTAAATGTTAAAAAGAATTGGCTAGGAATACGTTTCGAGTTGAAATGATTTTGCATTAGAAAAAAAATTCAGTATATCCTATGTAAATACATTTTTCGAATACATATATTCTGTGTATGTTTGCTATACTCTTTAATCGTTCCTAATATTCAAAGTTTCAACACTATTGGAATCACTAAATAGGGTCAGGACATCTCAAAGGAACCCACCAACCGGAAGGTCATGCTCTGATTGGGCTAAAACTTGCTAAACGTGAGGTGGCAAAACACATGGACCTCTTTGCCATTTCTACTGCCACGTGTAGAAAAATCTGTCGTGCAAGCGCTCTGGATTCTGTGCACTCAAAATCTGTGCACAATTCATGCTCAGAGGCATGTGATCACTCACATCAGCATTGAAAAGTGATAAGCATGCACCCCAAAAAATACAAATCACTTTTCAATATTGAAATGAATGTTCTCAGCCCCCGACATGCATTATGCACAGATTCTGTGTTCTTAGAAGCCAAGCCGTGTACCAAACCTAATACATGACATGATGCATGATAAAGGGTGTTTTGATAAATATATTGGGTAATCATCTACTGCCCCCTTGCATGTGTTATATATATATTTTTTACCCCCAAATGATGAAAATGCGTCTGTAGTGTTTGGTGCTGACACTTGTTGAATTAGGGGGTAAAAAGTGTTCAATTGAAAAAATGTGTTCCAAACAAGACACCAAATGTGTCAATCAATGGCATGCTTACAGAGGTTTGTGTCATCACAGACAATCATTCCTCTTCTTCTTTTATTTATTTTTTTAAAAATTTTTCATGCACGTATGCACGTATATAACTGCTGCACCTAGTACAACATCTGCAACACAGCAGAAGTATGTCAACGCACGACTGCTATCGGGTTTGAAACCTAGACTTCTCTCTCGATTTTTCATCTCCAGTCTGAATGGACATGTACCACTCCAGTCTCATCTTACAATGTGACACAATGTCTGACTAAAGGTGTATTAATAAATACACAGGTATTTATTTGTCGTGTATTTACATTAATGCCTTCCCTTGACATGTTTATTGATTTAAACACCTTTTTGGCAGACCACATGTCATGCACTTATTGGTAATGGTGTGTTACTTGTCCATTCAGACTGGAGATGATTCTAAATCCTCTAGAGAGGTGGTGCCACAACCATTAGGACAACGCACAAAGGCATTTGTGATCCGAAGTGTTTACCAAGGCACATTTGTAAAGAAGTAAATGAATCATCTGCAACAAGCTTAAATAACATTTAACGGAAACCACCTTAGAAAAACGACAGCTGGTTAAAAGTGGGCCCACATTTAAGTCTACGAGGAAGCGGTGAGGCCTTTCTATGCTTGGCGTATGCAAACGCCAAGGTCAACGAGGTCGCATCAGTATCAAAAGTGTTTTACACACTCCCCCAAAAAGTGAAAATCACTTTCGACACTGATGCTTTCACCCGCTGGACCATCGGCGGATGTGGCACAGGTTAGGGGTCAGCGTATAAAATCCTCACCAAGAAGTAAACACATGTATTAAAACTCCCATCGAATGTTAAAATTCCAATTTACTAGTATAGATGTCAAGAAGAATTGCGTCATGGATTTATTAGTGATGGCAAGAATCAAGATATCTCACCAGCTGGATATGATTTGAATTTCTTAGGACTCTTAGGCCTTGATCTCTCCCCAGTTGTCTTTTTGTATAAAAGTTTGGGATCCTTCTTGAACTCTAGTGTGTACATTTTCTCACTAGAAGGATCCATAACGACCTTTGAATGGATCCCATCTATACAAGAGATTGTATATCCAAAATGAGTAGGCCAAAAGCTGAAAACTGTAAATGGTTAGAAAACCTTATGTACATTTAACAGCGGAGATCCATATAGTAGACTTAATCATAGTATTGAGAATCAGACCGGCCATCGAACCAGTAAGATAGATGGTTCAAGTCCAACCGGGTTCAACCAGTGGTTTATATGGTCTAACTGCAGTTCGCTTTATATAAGTAAACTGTAATAAAATATCAAAATATTTTAAAAAAAAATCATAATGCATTAGAAGCCTTATGACCAAGTTTTTAATTTTTAGACATACCAACAAATGTAATAAAATACCAAAAAATAAGAACAATTCATGGAAAGTGGAATTGGAATTTCGAAAGACACATTTCTAATTTTTTTTCTTCTTAATTTGCTAAAAAAATTAAAAATCAGGTGATTATGTTAGAACCGGATTCGTAAAAACTAACCAGTTTTTATCGGTTTTATACAATTTTTGATAGATTCCAGTTTTGAGTTTCTACAAAACCCATTAGAGCACCAGTTCAACCAAGTCAGACCATTCAGTTCGATCCGGTTTTCAAAACTGTAAATTGGATATATTCGGATACATATCCAAATTTGTTCAAGTAATCAAATACAAATACAGATCTTATTTTTAAATATCAGATATCCGAATTCGTATCAATACAAATGCAGATAAATCTACACCTGCTTCAAATTCACTCCATTTACAAACCAATTGAATAGCAACCCATTAACAAAAAAATATTTCAAAAATGAAAACAAGAAATACCGGCCTTGCTATATGGCTTAGAAGTAGAGAGGATTGATGGCAAAAAATAAAAAATAAAAATTTATCAATAAACTTTCACTCAGCTGTATCAAAAACTTCAATAGTTTTTTGTAGCATGGACAAAAAAAAAACCAGACTTTTTTCTTGCTACAAAAAGCTACACCAGAATTTGCTGCAACATATCTTTTTCCATATACATTATTGTCATTTATTACTTTAGTAGGAATTAAAAAGGGAAGGGGGGCGGGGATTCTAACCCCCAAGGAAGGAACTTTTGAACACCACATATTAGCCATGGAGACAGTTTATTTGGCCGATCTCTGCACAAACTCAATAACAATCAGGACAAAACTTGAAACAAACTTTCAAGATGAGACAAACTGGTCTTTTAAGGGCTTCAGAGCATTCGCCATCTGAAGCCCCAAAAGAACTGCCTGGGCTTCTACCACCAAAGCAGAAGAACTGGAACTCCACCCTAACAAGAAGAAGACTACCACAAGTCATCCCCAATAACTCCTATCCCTGGCGTTGCCAATCTGAGGATTGCATGCCCCATCAAAATTTATCTTCAGCCATCCAGGAAGAGGGGAAAACGATTCAGTACTGTTTCCATTATTCTACCCATTTAATGAATTAAAATTTTCACTTTCATTGATAATAATTGTTGTCATCAAAATTCTCACCGTTCAAGCATTATCCAATCCTTTAGAAGTTCAAGACCATCCAATTTAGCAAATTCTTTCTAGAAAATCTTTTGGATAAAACCCACAAATTAAAGTTCCAACTGGTTGGGTCAATGTCCATGCATCATATTTAATAGGGATCAAGTCCTACTTGTGTCCGTTAGTGTGCTCCTAATAAATTTATTTATTTACCCATGAAAACTTAAAATTTTCAATACATTTTATTTTTGTTGTATTTTTCCTTTTATAAAGACCCAATAATAAAAACACACACACAAACTTTGGATAATGTAAAAAGATGAAACGAGACGTTGCAAAAGTTGGCAAGTGGGAGAATCAAAAATAAAAAATAAATGAATAATTTATCATAAATTATTATTAAAAAAAAAAAACCCCAACTATGCAACAGGTTTTTCCTTATCTTCCTCCTTCCCTCTAAAATCCGCCGCTGCAATCGACACATGCCTTCGTTATCACAGGGAAGGAGATCTGCAGAGCTGGAAATACAGAGAGTTGGATGAGAGAAGAGAAAACAGCAAAAATCAAGATATATATATTTTTGGGAGCTCCCCCGAAATGAAAACTTAACCCTCGTGTAGTTTTGAAACTTGAAAGAGCCCAAGGGTATGGCATTTCTGTGCAAGCTGGCGAGAGAAAGCTAAGTTTGTCCTCCAATTAAAATCATTTGGTACTAAGGTTGATAAAAATGGACAGGAAAGGCGACAAGCATGGCCATGAACAAACAAATCAAGCAAACAAGGAGTTCCCATTGGGAGACTCAAACCTGTTTCAAATTACAAACATTGGGGCGAACAAAAACCAAAACCGAGAATCACAAAGAAAATCAGCAATTCCGGAAGAAAAAAAAAAAAACAAAAACAAAAAACATTGCTTATAAAGAAGGAATACAGAATGGCATTAAGCCAGAGACGAGTGCGGGTGGAAAAACCAAAAAGAAAGGAAACTTACGTCCACCGACAATGACGTTCAGACGACGACTAAGCCGGTGAGTCGACAAGTTTCTGTATTCCCACACGTAAAGTCACCTGATTCCTCTTCCTTGTTTACGGGACAAATTCGAAAACCTTTTGAAGATGCCGCCTTTGAAAGCAAACCCGAATCCTTGGCATTTTAGCAATCCGCAATTATACGCCGCCTGGGTTGCACCTAGGCCAGATTTTCTTCCATCTTCAAGTTCCCACAAGATGATGGAGTGAGTGTGCACCCATCGCCACCCATTATTCCCCCCAATCCTTTGTTTCTTTTTAAAATAATATTTGACAAGATAAACTCAAGAACGTATGACGAGCATATTTCACATGCTCTGAATAAACCAACCGAGCTCTTCTTTATCTGAACAAAGTGGTGGGTTTCCCATGTAGACAAACATCAGACAAGTCCCTCCATGAATCCTAACCAGATCAATGTCAAGAAGTACTGCAGCGTTAATTTCTTCCCCAAAACTCACATATGTAAAAAGCTAGGCAACAATCCTGCACCGCATTACCAAGTACCTTGCAAAAGCTTAAAATGAAATCCCAGCTTCTCTCCCTCAACCTGTGCATTCGGCCATATCGCAGCCGGATTGGAGAAAAGGGGGTGCTCATCCCCCATCATCCACTATGGCAGATTGAATCAAGGATAGAGGCATTGCTCAAGATTCGGCACACAGTAGAGCTTCTCCCCCGATAACCAACCTCAGAATCTACTGCATATAATACCCATATCTCTTGGCACAAAGAAAATTCTCAAACAAAAAAAAAATATAAGATTTGATGTCAATATAAATCAACAAACAAGTTTATAATTCTCCCAAAACACGAATCCTCCACTGACTTACATTGAAAAACTCTACTCACAAACAGATAAACTTGGTCTCACACAATAACAACCCAATGAAAATAGAATTGATCTTTTGCAGTAAAACACATGGCTAGATACAGGCTACAATGTTCTACATGAGATGACGTAAATGAAACAGTAACATAAACAGATATTTCATTAAGTTTTTAGTTTTTGGCTTCACCAATCCCCCTTCAAAAACATAGTTATTATCTAAGGAGATGTGAAACCTAAAAACAAAAACAAAGGATAGACATACTTTTGATAGTTTTGAAAAAAAAAGAAAAGAAAAAAAAGATACTACGAAAACAGAACGAGGCCTAAATCTGTAACAAACAGAGGATTCCTAATTCCCTTCCCCTTCAACCAGAGGAAACTAAAATGTAAGAACTCAATTGCTCAAACAAATTGTTAAGACTGAAAGAGGGCAGGGAGTTTCAGAAAAAAAAGGCGCAATTCTTTTTCTGTTCAGCTTAGGTTTTACGTTCAGAATGTCTAACTTGCTAAGCCAAACGTCAGATTAACAAAGAAAGAACAGTAAGCAGAATAAAGTCTTCTATCCTAAATATATACAGAAATTTGCAGAGACACCATCAAGAGATAAAATTCCCCAGAAATATCTGTTCAGAGAAGAGACTTACATCAACGAGGGACGATCGGATCAGTCACCGTCGCCGACGCTCTTCTCCGAGCAGACATCCCCACCCCCTTCGTTCTCAGACGTTTCGTCATGGTTCTCCTCGTTCACACGGTTACCAGTCTCCAAGCACTGCAGCCTCCTCCTCAAGTCTCCCAATTCTCTCTCCATCAAGAAAAGCCGCTCCTTCAACGTCAGATTCTCTTCCTCCAGTTGCGCTATTTGAGTGTCCTGATCTCCCACCCGGTTCTCCAAAAGACTGGCGTGCTCGTCAGCACAGTTAGGGTAAATCATCTCGAAACGACTCAAATCGTGATCCAATCTCCTCTCCACCTCAACATGCTCTTCAACATCACTCTCACTGGATCCTTCCTCCTCTTCCTCATCATCACGGATCTCATGCCCTGGCGATCGAAGCCGGATCAAACCTTTCATTGATCCATAACCGTCAACTCCCCATTCTTCTTTCGCCATATCAACAAGAACTTCCCTTGAAGGGGAGAAATTCGGAGTTGGGAGGATCGCCGGTGTAACGGGGCATGGGGAAACGAGTGACGCAATTCCTCCAGATTTCTTCGCACGAATTATATAAGAGGACGTATTCCTTGGGGCAAATGGCGCGAATCGATTGATCTTCTTTTTTGGATAAAACCTACGAGCCTTTAAACGGTTCTGCGACTGCAATTCATAAAGCGTAGGCGGTTTGTAGCCTCCACCTCCACCACCGGCACTGCTGCCACTGCCAATTATTGCCTTTTCCTTTCGCCTGTTTTCTTTACGTTTATCGGCAGGTTTCTTTCCTTTCCACATGTTCCTTCCAGGCTTTGTTGCCGCAAAAACCGGCCATGAAGCATTCTGAAACTTACTAGGATCATCCGGTGGCTGCGCCGGCAGCGGTTGTGGCCAGATTCCATAGTTTCGCTTCACCATTCCAGGCTGATTCATCATCTGAAACTGGTCGTTCATCGGATCTAAAGATTCCAATCAATTAAAACCTAATCTCCTCTAACAAAAGGGAGATTATACCAAAAGAAACCCTAAAACCACGAGAAAAAAAACGATATATTCAGCTTCTACTCGAGATAGCTTCTACACGAGATCGTTAAGATCTACCAGATCTGCCAAGAAAGGGCGATTCACAGTCGTACAAACCCTAAAAACCCTAGAAATCTAGTTCTTTTAGGGAAAATTGATAGAAGTCTTTTTCTTATAAAAAAAAAAAAAAATCAAAGAACAACAGCTTCAACGAGAGGACCGTTAGATGATATAATCCCTCTCCCTTTCTCTCTCTAAACGCCTTCTTGTTAATTTCTAGATCGCAGAGGAACCCTTTGAAACAATTATAGGAGTCTACCTTGGACACAAGGAATCCTTTTATAGACAAAACGAAGGTAACGAACGGCTTAGATTTTCAATTGATATTTGGATGGCTGAGATTGGAACTTTGTTGTGTCCTTTTATTAAACTCCTACTATGACTAAAATACCCCTGTATTTACTTTTTCAGTCCCAACCGCCTTAGGTGTATCCTTGTCATTTTACAATAACTTTAAAAAAATTAGTAAGAACTTTTTAAGGTAATTTTATGTTTTGTTTTCTTTCTCGCCGGATCAACGTCGGTCAACTCAATCCGGTTTGACGGAATTCTATTGCGAGTTTAGGTTGGTGTTGACACGCAAAGCCAATTTTCTATTGCGTGCAGGAAGCCAGGCGTGATCTTGTTGCGTCCGGTGCTGGTGACACATTAATACAATTACCTTAACCCACTTCTCATATCTCCCATTCTCAATTTGAATGAAAAAAAAGCTCCAAGTAGTTAGTTTCGCGTTCTTTCGTTGATTTGTCAATTGTCTTCTATCTTTTTAATTCCTAGATCCTTAGTGGTTTCGTAAATCTCTGTTCACCATATGTAAAACATTTGTATTAAATCCGATATTCGATTAAATAAACAAATACAAATATAGATATACGTATATCCAATTCGTATCTGACCATTGACAGTCCTATATTCTATGCTGAGAATTTTTGTTGTCATGTTTCATTCGTTGCTGAGCGGAATAGGGTTTTTAAGTGCTAGTACAAAAAGTTCTAGCAACCTTGAAGTGCAAGGCATGAGTGGCAAGTTATAAAAAAAAAAAAAAAAGTGAAAAATATCCAGCCCTTGTTATGAAAAATGATTATTTAGGTTTTTTTTTCACTTTTTTTGCCGTGTCATCCAATGTCCTTTGCTTCAAGGTCACAACTTTTTTGCATGGTAGGAAATCTGCTTTGACCCAATGTGTATTGATTCAAACTCCTTTTTTTTATGCCACATGTCATACACTGATTGGTAATGGAGTGTTCCTTTCAGACTGGAGATGATTGATGATTCAAAATCCAGCTTTTGGGGGTGAAAAAAGCTTTCATTTCCTACAAGGAGCCATCTCACCTGCCACGTGTGAGGCACTTATCGTCCTAAAGATGGGGTGATCTCCTCTGCACTGCCGCCCTATGCAATGCTTGGGAGCCGAGACAGAGGGGGGGAATCAATTCACTTTTAGGGGGTGAAGTGACAACTCCAAAAGTGAATTGATTCCCCCCTCTGCCTTGACCCTCATGCGTCACAGAGGAGGCATCGCAGAGGATATCAGGCCAAATTAAGTACCTGTGTATGGTGCCAGGGCATGTACCGGCGTGATAATTCTCCATTCAAGATGATTTGAGCCCCTCACACTCATTGGTAATGGGACTTTTTCTCGTCCAGTGGTGGCTGAATCCTCAATCAAGAATGCACACTCACATACTTCAGTAATTTAAATATGATTCATCAGATAGTAAAGCAAAGGAATGGTTAAAATTATGGGCATCTTAGCTTGATAGGGTGAAATCACAAGGAGGTTCTTTTCCCCCAATCCATTAGTCTTTTTGTGCATCCTATAACTAGGCTTGTGACCTCCCAAATGATTTATCCTGATAAATTATTAACGTGTTGCCCAGACGTGTTAAGGGCTTCTGAAAAAAGCGACAGTCCCTTTAAATATGCTCTAAATTGATATTAAAACTCATTGGTCATCACAGTTTATTAAAACTTTATAGGGAATCTGCATTCCATGATTTCCGCATTTATGTTTGCATTACACTGACTGAGATTAGGTGCAAATGAATTTCATGTAAACAGGTGCAAATGGCACCGGGGGTGGGGTTGACGCATCAGCACTGAAAAGTGATTTACAAATTTTGGAGGTGTTCTTTTCACTTTTTAGATCATAGCGCCGTTTGTATCATTTGTACGAAATTCTTTTGCACCGAATTCTGGCTGGACTGCCTTGACTTCTCAGCCACAAAATTTTTTATTTTTCCGTTCTAGGTAAGCCGCCAAAGTTGAAAAAGAAATAAAAAGAAAAAGGAAAAAAGGAAAAACTTGTCTAACATAGAAGAAAGAACGTAAAAATCATCCTTTATCTTCTCTTTTTTGGCTTCCTTCTTGGATTCATGGGGGATTGAGCTTGAACTCCAGTGAATTACACTTAGGTTCAACTTAATAAATAAAGCTCGGTTGGTAAGCGACTCCCACCCTATATCTTCAGGAAAAAATTAGGTGGGAACGAATCTCATGAGAACTGTGAAAAGGGCATTAGGGTGCGGACACATCAGCACCGAAGAGTGATAAGTGCCCCCCAAAAAGTGTAAATCACTTTTTGGTACTGATGTGTCAGCCCCTCTGGTACGGTTTGCATAGTTCTCATGAGATTCGTTTGTACATAATCCAAGCCCTGTGTTGACACAAACCTCTTTAAATATGCACAGATTGCCACATGATGGGTTTTTTAATTGGGGGCAGATGTTCTGTCCAGGATTTTCCATCCAGGATGTCTTCGGCAAATCCTGGACATAACATCTTTTCTGTTTTGAATTAGGTGTCTCTTTTTTAACAGTTACTTTTTCATCTGAACACTTTTTTGATGGGCAAGATTTGATAGGACAACTTAAAGTAAGCTTAAAGTAAGAATGACATTAGGGGTCAACACATCAGCACCAAAAAAGTGATATACATTTTTTGGAGGATGCTTTTCACTTTTTGGCATTGATGTGTCGGCTCCTAATGTCATTCTTACTTTAGAGTAACTATAAATTGTCCTACCAAATCCTTAGGGCTTTTTTGAACTTTTTTAAGCTCCAAACACAATACATGTCAATTTATCATTCACCATACACACTACAAACACTTTTTATAACATTTCTGTATGCAGAAATACATTAAGTCCATTAACTTTAACCTTTCCTACTACCTTAGGGTTTTAGGAGAATAGTTTAATTGTTTTACTTAAGATGGAATCAAAGCATGTTTTAGGTCATAAGTTCAAATCTTCCCATAGACCCTGTGTTTAGTGCCCAGGAGTGTCCATTTTAAAGGATAGTATTGAAATATATTAAGTATATTAACTCAAACCTCTCCTACAACCTTAGGGTTTTAAGAGAGATGGTTAATCACTTAAGACTATAAATGTCACAAATCCAAATTGTCACTTACAATCATTTGAAGGGACTGCTTTTTTAAAAGATGGGGTCCTTGATATATTAGCTGTTAGGCCTGTTTCTACCTGCTCTCTCTAGCCTTAAGCAGCAAGTTTGACTCATGGGCTATTTAAGCTTTAAAAGATTAAAACCTGTTGAACCAAACTAAACCGAACCAAACACAACGCCTAAGTTTTGAGCCGAACCTGAGCCTAATCTTTATCTACTGAACTTGAACTGAACTAGATAAGGCTTGACCCATCCCATTTTGGACAGCCCACACTAACAAGGGTGTCATTAACACATTCCTCTAATGGCAGTTGGTTTACCCATTCATTCTGTAGTCTCACAAAAGCAAGTAACAGGATCGGGTCGTCAAACTACATTGATTTTAATGAAGGGATGGAATTTCTCCCCACTGACGGGCCCCACCAAATGTGGGTCCACTTCCCTTCTTTTTGCCTTTGGTAAAAGTAGGGCTGTAAACGGAGCGGATTCAGATTGGATATATGCACATCCGATATCTGATCCGATTAAATTTAGGTGCATCCGATATCCGATCGGATATTTAACAAATGAATTCGAATTCGAATTCGATTACATAATCGGATTTCAGATGCAAATTCGAATATCCAATTAGTTGGATTTAGCATTGATATATATATATATATATATAT